>JAEMWC010000597.1:0-32500 GCA_016490735.1 Pachyseris speciosa
CACCTTTATTGTCTTGATTTAGTGAATGATTGAATAATCCATATAATATTATTTTAGATTAATTCAAATTACTTCAAGTGTGAATGCTTTATCAAATTCTCCACTATTGGGATGTGAATAGTCAATTATAAATAGCCTCTCGATAATGATTTGTTGATGTTGACCGTTGTGATGTTTCTACTTAAAGAAGATTGTCTGTGTTCATAAATAGTTGCTGGTAATGGCAAAGGCCCACCACCTTCAGCTTTTGTCTTGAGTAGAATATTCCGGGTTTGTTCCTTGTAATACATACATATTCTTAATATGAAAGTTATTGTTATGAATAACTAAAAATTCAGAGCCATTTATCAATACAGGCTTTAAAACATTCTTATTATGTCCTTGTTTGGCTTTGACAAAGCAATTTAAATATTGTATTTGACCGATTATATTATTCCATTCAAATTTAGATCACCTCCTAATTTCGGCCTGTAAAGAGCAAATCCACCCAAATCGAAAGCTGTTTCCATAATTACACCTGTAACGCTTGAACGAAATAGATTCAAACTATTATTATGAATTCTATAGCCATTCAGATTTAAATCACCACCAAGTTTAGCCTCTTTTATCAGATAAGTGTTCATATTAATATTATTTAGCATTGTCAATTCACCATTGTCTCCACCAAACAACCAATTTTCATTTTCTTTCACATCAAAACCATTCAAATCTAAATCAGTTTGTAATTGTATTTTTTCATTCACGATTTTATAAGCTTCTGAGAAGTCGTAAACACTTGATGGAACGTCTACAGCTTCAAAATCAATACCATATGCAACACAATGAACTTTGTACTTATTTGGATAAGTTGGGTTAGCATTAATATGAATCGTACAATATAAATATTCAGGTGGTGAACTTACTGAAGGTTTTTCAATCCATAATAAATATCTCGAATGATCTTCATTTCTGTTATCAAATTTTCTCCCTACAGTTTTATGAATTGTAATTCCACCAGTTGCACTGAATGTTACACTACTAAGACTCATTCCTTCATAATCAGGAAATAGCCATTCAAGAATGAAAGTGTATTTTCCATCTTTTATTGTGTACATATTAATCCAATTCTAGCTCTGTAAATATGATTAGCTTCTTTATTCAAGTCTATATCAATGACCTTTTTTGAAATCAAATGTGGTGAACGAGGTAAATTGACATATCCATTAACTGTCAAGCCATATTCAGTGCTAATTTCATCGATATCATTCATCAAATATTTGAAAGCATTCTTTGGATGAGAAGCAGATGAAATATGACTTTTTTCTAATTGATCTAAATTTACGGCATCGGTTTTATTTGTTCCTTCTTTTAAGTTAATGATTTTATGCCCTCCAAGTTTCATATCCGCTGCCATCGCATTTGTTCCATTCAATAATAAAGTGTTTGCTCTGATGGTTTGTGAAGCTCGATTTAAAACTCTGAAGTTCACTGCATCAGTTTCATTCACCACGTCCGCTAAATTCGTCACTTTATTTCCACCCATCGACAAATCGCCATACATTGCAGTCGAACCGTCTCGTCGGAGAAAATATTCGTCAGTATAAAGTTTTGTCACCGCATCGTCTGCGTTGACGGGTGGAGCAAGATCAGTAATGGCATTGTTGTTCATATTTAGATTTTGTTGTGCAATCGTATCGAGTTTGGTTTGCAACCTCTGGTCCACATAACTTTTGTTTACAGCATCTTGTGGGTTTGAGGGGTTATCCTGCAGGTTGAGGATTTTGTTTAATTTCATGTCAACATTACTACCAAACGCAACATGGCCGTTTTCAATTTCATAAGCTGGGTCATGGACAAAGTAAGACAAATTGGTATGATAGCCATAGGCCCCATAAACGATGATATGTGTTTTGGTGTTAGACGCAGGAGCTGTGCTGGAAAGTTCCACCTGTATTGCCGCTTGCCCACCACTGGTTTTTTTCGATTCGGAAAAGCTTCTTCATATAACCATCAACGTGTGGAGTTTGGGAAAAGGTTTTTGAAATGGCTGTCCCGCATCTCGTATATTTACAGTTGGAAGGGTTAAATCAACTGTTGCACTTCTGGGTCTGATGGTGAGTAAAACTCAGTAACAAATGTGTACTGTCCATTTCTCAAAGATGAACATTAAAACGAATTTTGGATGTAAAGTTGCCACTTCGTTTGATGAAAAAAGACAATGACGACTTGTTTATGTGATAAGGTGATCTGTCAAAATTCTCAATTTGAAGGTTTTCCACACCACTGACTGCAGAAGACTTGGATATGTCTTTTAACAGAAAAGCGAATGGGTTGCGTTGAGTACCAGATGCTGAAAAAACAAGGTCATCAACATACTTTTTGTTGGCAGAATCTTTATCAGAGTTTGGAGATCCAACATTTGTTATTTTATTGTCACCCATGTCAAGATCACCAGTCATTGCAACACTTCCATCTTTTTTAAGAAATGGTGAAACATCAATGCCAGTAATTCCAGCAATTTCAGTATCAACATACCCCTTTGTGGCTGAATCATTGTTTGCTGTTGGCGCTGCTACATTAGTCAATTTGTTACCTCCAAGATTCAAATCAGAAGTCATTGCAACGCTTCCATCTTTTTTCACAAAGTTATTATTGAGATATGTTTTATCCGCTTTACCTATTGTACATATCATCAACGTATTTTCTATTTGCACAGTCTTGTGGAAGTATAGGGCGTGCAACATTGACTATTCTATGAAAACTCATTTTAACCTCACGATCAAATACAATTCTTCCTTCTTCTATTTCAAAAGCTGGGTCGTGAATATGTGATAAAATGATATTAGAAAATCCATAAACACCATAAACTATGACATGATGTTTGGCATTATTTTGTAAATATGGTGAGATCAACAATAATTCCATTGATGTGGAACCAACTTGTTTTTTCAAGGAAGAATATTCTCTTAAGATAACCATCAACAAGATGAGTCTTTGGAAATGCTCTTTTTATTGAATCCTTTCTTTCAATTAAATTAGATGACAGATTGTCGTCATCAACTGTTGCATTATTTGGATTACCATCAGTATAAAACTCAACAACTAAAGTGTACTTTGAAACTTCCAATTGTGTCAGATCAAAACGAAGAACAGTTGTAAGACCAGCAGTAGGAATAACAAAAGACAAGGCTTTTTTATTTATTGTAAGGGCTTTTATTATAGTCTTCTAATTGCAGATTATTCGCATTTCTAAGAATAGTTGTTTTTGATACATCTTCAAGAAGAAATTTAAATGGATTAACACGTGTTCCTTCAATTGATAAAACAGCATCATTAACATATCCCAAGTTAGCAGAATCATAATGATTTACTGGATCACCAACATTTGTCAAACGTTTATTTTCAATATCATAATTACCATCTTGTGTTAATCTAAATCCATCACCTGTTTCACCTTTATTACCTTTGAAACCAAATGGACCTATCACCTTATCACCTTTTGGACCTCTTTCACCTCTATCACCTTTTTCACCTTTGGGACCAATTGGACCAGCTGGGCCTCTTTCACCAGTTTTTGTTTTATCTTGATCTTGTGGAGAATTAAAAACTCCCATTATATCATCTTGTTAGATTAATCTTCTTCATCACTGCTTTCATCTTCCAAGAATTCAGGTGGTATGGTTTCATAGATGACAGGTAGTCTCTTATTGTTTTTCAATACTTTTTGTGTCCTCCTGTTTACTTCCATTTTGATTTTTTCAGCGATTTCAAATGGTGTTTCAACACAGCGTCAGGTTTGATTGAATTAATTTTTCGATTCTTTCTGTTCTGGGATTCTCCTGTTTTTCTGGATTTTGAAAATTATTGATTGCCATATAATATTAGATTAGATTAAACAGCACCATAAAAATTTCTCTTGATTGTTTCATCGGCTTGTCAACATAACAGAAGGAATATGGTTTCTTGGTGCTTCAATGTATTTCTTCTTGTCTATTCCAAGTTCTTGTGCAATCAAGTTCCTTTCTCTTGAGGATGGGAAATCATAAAGGCAGAAGTGACTGCAATTGAGTCTGATTGATTTTGGACAGCCATAGAATGATTGTGTGAGATATATGACTGAACAGTTCTTGTGTCTCCCTGAATGAAATAGCTGATTATCTGATCTTGTTTCTTGTCAGTGACAAAATCATCAAAAACAACCAATCGCTGCAAATCTGTGTCTTTTATTTGTTCAACTGGCAATATCTCTTCTTGACTGCAAACCAAGGCAGGATATCCAATGTGACTGCTTATTTCATCCATTACTTTCCGAAGATATTTGTACTTGTCTTGATCCAAATTTTTTGCATAAAGATGTATCTGATCATAATAGACCAACGGTTCCATAATCAGATGCATGAACAATGTTGTCTTTCCAGATCCAGAATTACCAGCCAATAACATTCTAAATGTATCTTTTGGCATATACGGATACAACTGTCTGAATGAATTCTTTGAACTGAATATCATAATTAGGGATTTCCATATGTAAATAGTTTAGATTAGTCTAACACAATTGTATATGGATATAGAACGAATGAAAAGGCTTCTTAAAAGTGGAATTGAAGCTGGAAATAAAACTAGAGAAGTTCGTGATGTTATCAAGACTTATGAATACAGAAAACAGGATGCATATGATACAACATCAGAATTGCTGAAACCCTCTATTGATGTCCAGAAGAGTGTGAAAGAAAGTGTCGACAAAAAACAGGATGAAGTCATTGAACAGTTGAAAAAAAATCAAAAAGCCTTGACATCTGGTTTTGAAGATCTTATGCTATTAAACACGTTACCTGAATCAGTACCTTTGAAAACAACATTACCAATTGATTACAAACCTAAAATGATGACTGAAACAGAACCAAATATAAGTCAAATCTTGACAAAGGTTTCTCACTTGATGAGGTTAAGGTATTACAGGAATATGAATTGTCTCCTCCAACAACAATTTTAAACAGCATAATGGATGGTACAATCGACATCGATGAGTATAAAAAAATATTGGTGAAATAACCAAGATGTTGGAAGAAAAAAAGCTCATCTATCAACAACCAAAACAAATAGGGATAAAAACAAAGAAAAGATATATCAATTGACTCAAAGGATCAAATTATTGCAAAAGTACCGAAAAAGAATCGATGCTGTTGAGGAAGGTGCACAAACTATTGGTTCAGGCATGGGAAGGAGAAGAGGTGCAATGGGTTCAAGGGATGCATTTTTGGGTGACATGCTTTCAAGACTACAGTTGCTTGGTGGATCTATTTCAGCCGGCAACAACAGCAAAAATGTAAAATGAATTCACAAAAATATTGCATACATTGAACAGACTGGGAATCCTGAAAACCGGTGAGTTGAATAAAATAATGATGAAATATCTAATGTAAAAGTATATGACAGAAATTTCATTACGATTCAACAGTAAAAACAGAGACAAAATTGGTGTCAGTAAGAGTCATGATTTTGAAAAAAGATTCAATACACCTCTTAAATTAACGAATGATTTAAATATGAAAATGGCTGTGAATGTTATCAATATGACATACAGTTGGTACAATATCAGAGATATTTTTGGGAATAATCAAATTAAATACAGCTATGACAAAGGTGTAAACTGGGAAACAATAACATTCGTTAACGGGATGTATTCATACGACGATATCAATAGTTACATTCATGAGTATATGAGTAAAAAATAGCCATGTACTGAATCCATCTGAAACAGACAAATCAAAATTCAAGTATGGTATTAACATGTATTTCGTTTTGTCAACATATCGCATTTTGATTGAACTTGATGAAAACTATCGAGTGGATCTGAGAAATCTTGATTTCAGAAAACTTATCGGTTTCGATTCAAAATTAGTTTCAGCCACAGAATATGGAACAAATCTACCTGATATTACAAGAGGAGTAGATGAAATTTATATCAATTGTGATTTGGTGATAGATAGCATTGTTGATGGAAATAGCACAAATACAATCGCTGTTATTCCAGTCACAGATCTCGTTAGAAGTTTACCTTTCACTTACAAACCTCGTTTTCTTTCATGGAATCCTGTCTCAACACATAATATCAGCTCAATACGCTTTTATGTCACAGACTCTTCTAGAGCTCCAGTCGATTTAAATGGGATAGATTGGTATATTGAGTTATTCTTGAGAGAGACAGAATTATAAAACCTAATAGTATATGAAACGGTTTGAGTTTAAAAAATATGAACAACATGGTGAAGGTATTGTGACTGACATGATCAAAACAGCTGGAAAAAAAGCAGCAGCACACAACAATTGGTGAACATGCTGGCAAAAAAGCTGGTGACAAAATCATAGAACTTTTGAAAAAGAGAAAGAGTGGAACTGAGAGTGTGAGCCAGACTGGTGGTTTAATCAAAAGAAAGAGAGGTCGACCACGTAAAATAAAATAACTTTTATCTAACACAATAATATATGTCAAACTATCGTGACTCAAAATATATCGAAAGATATGAAGATGTAGTGTTCGAACTAGAGACAGCACTTAATACTGTAGTAGCAAATAATGCTCATCAGAGGAAAACAGGTTACCGTTTGTTGTTGATAACAGTGGAGAGACTACACCATTTGACTGGTATAATGCCCGTTTTAATGTTATTTTCAAAGAAAATAAGCTTGCAGATGGAGCTGACATTGCTGCTGCAGATCGAAATGGTATTGTTAATTCAGTTCACGCTCTTATTAACACCATTAATGTAAAAATGAATGGTCTTGATGTTTATGAATGCCGAGATGCAAACCAAGCCACAAATATTAAGTCATTGCTTGAGTATTCACAGGGTTATGCTGTAAGTCAGGGAACCAATGAGTTCTTCTATCTTGACACCAGCAGAGGTGCTGAAAACAGAGTGGCACAAGCTGCTTATAACAAAGGATTCTCAGATCGTAAAGCTTTGCTTGATGGTGGTGGTGAAGTAAATGCAGAGATAGCATTGAACAGATACGGTTTTTTCAAGAGCTTTTGGGATGAACTCATGCCTAACTCAAAAGTAGAGGTGAAATTGACACTTGAGAGTGATGACAATATGATTTGGCAAGCTACTGATGAATGTCGTGTGGTACTAACTAAATTCCAGCTAATTGTTCCTCGTATTATTTTCAATTCTGCGGGAAAGTCCTTATACATGAGCAAGTATCTTGACAACAGAAAGTGGACTTACATGAGAGAAATGGTTGAGAGAGGCAATTCAACAAGACAACAGACTGCCAATTTCCGTATTTCCACAGGAATAAACAAACCCAGGCATGTCTTTGTATTCATCATCAATGATGCCAATGATTCGTCTCAGACAGCCAATAAATTCTTGTATAACACATTCTCAGTTGCAAATAACCGAACTTTGACTGATTGTTATCTTGAGGTTGGCAATGGAAATGATTATCCAGAGGTTCATTATAAACCATCAACAGAACCAACAAGAGTATTTAGAGATGTTTTGAAATATGTTCAAGCTGTAAATGATTTCAGTGAAAGTACCCTTCTCAACAGGGGCAATTTCGGTACAATATTCCCTTTTGTTTATTTCGATCTGACAAAACAGAAACAGGATATTAAAGATGGAATGACAAAACTGACTTTCAAATACAAATGCTGATTACAGTGTGTATGCACTGGTCCTCTATGAGCAGGATATTGAGATGAGAAAGACTGATGGAAAATTAATTCTGAGATCAATGTAAATTAAATAATTAATTGGAAATAAATTAAATTAAATAAATTAAATAAATTAAATGATTGTTTTATATTAAATACAATTTAGTATAAACATATATTATATGACTACTTATCATCCTCATGGAGTGAAACTTTCACAGGGTCAGAAACAAAAGCTAGCAAAAGCTTATGCAACAAATTCGCCTGTAACAATCAGGTTGACACATAGTGAATTGTCTGGAAATGATCAACTAATGTTGACTAAGACACAAATCAACAAACTGATTAAATCAAGAAGATCAGGAAAAGGTTCAGACATCAAGATATCAAAATCAAATCAGAAAAGCTGTTGTAGAAGGAGGCTCTCTTTGGTCCAGTCTTTTTTCACTTGGAACAAGACTATTGCCTTATGCAGGTAAAGCAGTAGCTAAAGCGGCTCCAGCATTGGCTACAGGTGCTCTTTCTTCATTAGCAAGTCTCGGCATTGATAAACTATTTGGAAAGAAACAAAAAGGAGGATTTCTTATTCCTAATGCCAATTTATCCCAATTATTGAATGTAGGAAATTTATTGAATACGAGACAGATGGCAGATATTATTCAAAAAATGCAGTATGGTGGAGACGTTGTTATAAACCAACAAAAGCGCAGACTGGAAAGGGTATTGGAACAATACTCGCCAGTATTGGAATTCCTTTGGCCATAGAAGCAATTAGAAAATTAACTGGAAAAGGTTTGCATGTTGAAAGCAGCCGTCCAAGACGGTCATTACCAGTTCATGTTCCAGATTCCATTGCAAAAAATAAAAGTGGTGGGAAACATGCTATGATTCCATGGCAATCCCCTCCTGTTTTTGGTACATGGGATAACCCAATAGGCATGGAATGAAAAAAAAAAGAAAAACCAAAGGAAAAGGACTTCTACTGGGCAAAAACAGTCCATTCAATTCAATCCCATACTAGGAACCATTTTGTAAATAAACCCTTATCCAACTTTGATTTAATCAATTGGGTTAAACAACTTGGAATAAAACATTTTAGAGGAGTATTTTCAAGAGACAATCTGCCGAGACAAATAAAAACAATGAATGTGGAATAGTCAATCTTGACAGTAAGATTGGACCTGGTACTCACTGGGTATGTTATCGAATTGGTGATAGATACTGTGAATACTTTGACTCATTTGGTTTAATGATGCCAACAGAAGTACAGAAATACATGGCTACAAGTGGAAAACAACTTGAATACTCTGGAGATGAGATACAAGAAAGGATTCAGTATTGTGTGGATATTGGTGTTTGTACTATCTTCTCGAGAGACAAAATGGGAGATCCATTCTTAATACAATACATAATGCTGAATTTGATCCACAGACACAAGAGTCAATCACAGATTTATCATAAATTATTTCAAGAATATCTAACCAATATGTATAATGGTGAAATCATATTGTGTTAAACAGAAGAAAGTCACTGAATGTGTACCAGGAAGTGAAAGATATCAAAAGACAAAAAATGGTCGAACTGTGATGAAATGTACTTGTGCTGAATGTGGAATCACAAAGACTAAATTTGTCAGAAATCGGGGAAACTAATTAGCCCGTCTGAAGGGGCGGGCATACTAGATTCGGCAGCAGATATGGCACTAACAGGATTTTTGGAACATGGAGTCCCTTATTTAGCGAAGAAGGGTGTTGAAATGGGTAGATATTATGCTTCAGAAGCAATGAGAAATCCAAAGCTGCAAAAGAAATTAATTGACAAAGGACTTTCCCTCGCAAAGCCTGCAATCACAAAGGTTGGGTCAGAAGCTTTGAAACAACTCTCAACAAAAGTGAGACCAAATATTCGTTACAAAACAGATATCAAAGGATTAGATTATGGCGGTGCTATTGACATTCATAAGGTTATTGGCAAGCTTCCTAAACCAAAAAGTGGATGGACACCCGGAAAGTATAAATACATGGGACCTTATAATCCCTCGATAAACAGTTAGAGTATGATAAAAACACAGGTGAGGTCACAAAATGGAATGTCCAACCTTACAATAAAGTAGATGAAATAGCAGCTTATCATGATATTTGTTATGATATGGGAAAAAATAAAGGTGATTGTGATAGAACAATGGTCGAGTCACTAGATCAAATACCATATGGTGAGATGCCAAAATGGGGTCAAACAGCTAGATTCTTAATTGACAAAAAACAGAAACTTGGTCTTGGTGTTTCAAAAAACGGAAAAAGCCGTCGAGTGAAGAAAACTGGCAAGAAAAACTAGCTGATGAATTACATGCACCCATAAAACGAAATTTCACTCGGCGGCGTGTGATTGTAAATAAAATTGATGAAATATGGGCAAGTGATCTAGTTGAAATGCAACAGTTCAGTAAATGGAATAAAGGTTATCGATATCTTCTTATGGTTATTGATGTCTTCAGCAAATATGGTTGGATTGTCCCATTGAAGGATAAGAAAGGTGAATCTGTCACTGAAGCATTCAAAACAATATTCAAGGAAGGCAGAAAACCACAGTATTTATGGGTCGACAAGGGAAAAGAGTTTTACAACAAACACTTGAAGGACTTGCTAGAGAAACATAGTGTACAGATGTACTCAACTGAGAATGAAGAGAAGTCATCAGTAGTTGAAAGATGGAATAGGACAATTAAATCCAAAATGTGGAAGCAGTTCACTGTTCAAGGTAATACACAGTATTTAGACATGTTACCAAAATTAGTGAAACAGTATAATAATACCAAACATTCAAGCACAAAGATGACACCCGTTGAAGCATCTGATAAGAGGAATGAAGGAACTGTTTACTTCAATTTGTATGGTGATATGAAAACATTAAAACAGAAACCGAAATTCAAAATAGGTGATAAGGTTCGAATATCTAAGTATAAACGGAATGTGTTCGACAAGGGCTATACACCAAATTGGACTGAAGAAGTGTTTACAGTTGATAAGATCCAATACACTAATCCAATCACTTACAAACTAAAGATCTCAAAGGTGAAGATATTGAAGGGAGTTTTTATGAAGCTGAATTATTGAAAGCCAGACAGGATGTTTTCCGTATTGATAAAGTCATTCGCAGAGATTACAAGAAGAAACAAGCTTTGGTGAAGTGGAAGGGTTACAGTGACGAATTTAACAGTTGGATACCGTTCAAGGATTTAAAAGACATATTATAAAGAGAAAATTATCTAACATATATGTGAGTAGACCCTACAGTAGTACATACTGTTATTTGCTATTATGTAGCCAAGAATATTATTATTCCTGACTATATTTAAACACAGGTCGAAAATGAATTAAAAAATAAATTATTATAATATAATATACAAATGCAAAAATATTCCTACAATAATAAAGAATTAGATGTATCAATAGACTGTTATCTTGATGATAAAAATGATATTTGGTTCAGAGGTAGAGACATTGCTAATATTCTCGACTATAAAAATCCACAAAAAGCAATCAGAGATCATGTTGATTCTGAAGATAAAATCTTATTGGACTTCAAACTGTCCATAAATTCCAAAACAAAGTCAATTTTTGCTGATGCAATCGAAAAAAACTTTCAAATGTTTTTTTAAATGAATCGGGATTTTATTCACTAATACTTCCTCTAAAAAACAAGAAGCCAAAAAATTAAACATTGGGTTACTAAAAAGTTTTACCATCAATCAGAAAACGAATATATCAAAGCAGTTCAACAACAGAAATAATAACATGCTGATGATTGAAAGTGAAGATGATCTGCACTACAAGATTGTGTCATTCATCAGAAAGAAATATGAAGGTGCATTAATGGTGGCGGGATTAGGTGAAAATCAAATAAGCTCAAACATGCGAATCAGAAGTTATAAGAAAGGATATATGGCTGGACAATGTGATTTAATGCTGATGAATCCAACTGAAAAATACAATGCTCTATGTCTTGAATTTAAAAGCCCAACTGGTGTGTACAAGTGTCAGATAAACAAAAAAGTATGAAGCAAATGTATGAGAAAAAAAGTGTAAGTACATCATGAGCAATTGTTTCGAAGACTTGATTCATGAAATAACTAAACACTTAGAAGAAAGCAAATTATACTTATCAAGAAGGAAAGATTTAAAAGAAAATTAAATTGATATAAAAATAAAAATATATAGATTATATATGGAAATCAAAATGTAAAAGAGGTCGTGGAAGGCCTAGAGTTCTCAGTGATGAGGAAAGAAAAAAACACAAGACTACCTATATGCTAAATAAAGAATGGTACTGTAACATATGTAAGACAGGACGTAACTACACAATGGCAGGAAAATCTTGTCATATTAAAACAAAAAAACATCAAAAAAATATTCTTCAATAATTAAATTCAAAAGGATCCAGTAATTGGATCAATTGAATTCTCAACCATATTTAAACGCAGACGGAAATGTTTTAAAGAAATAATAACTATAGATATATTATAAATGGAAAAAATTATCGAAACTAGTAGTAATATGGACAAGAAAAGTCTCAAAAAATTGAGCAAATCCAAGCTAATCGAATTGCTGTTGAAGCAGCAGAAAAAGCCTAAAGTTATTATAGTTGATGACACAAAACCTGTACCTAAACCAAGAACAAGACCAATTCCCGCCCCAAGGACGAAAAGACCAACTGTGAAAGAATTGGTTGATTATTTTGAACAATTGAAAAAGAGACCGATCCCAGCCCCCAGAACCAAACAGGTGATTCAGAGACCAACACCTACACCCAGGACTAAGATAGAGCAAACAGAGAAAGCTCTGAAGGGCTTCACAAAATCTTTTGAAATCGGTATAAAAAATAACAAAGACCCGCTTGCGCAACTGCAAAACACAAGAAAGGCTGTTGCATATAATATTATAAAATTGTTGAATGAAATTAAAGGTCTCAAATTTGTTGAAACACTCAAGGTAACATTTGTAAAAATGACTGAGGGACAATTACAGTTTAAAACCGCATATTTCAACAGTGTAGCTCAAACAATTGTGAATAATCTGGAAGTAACTGAATCACTACAGTTGTCAAAAGACCAAATAATGAATAAGATTGCAGTTTGGGTATCTGAAGGTTCAGGTTGGACAATTGAATCTGTTGACAGCCATTATCTTAATGTTGTGAAATATGCGCCAATGAAGGGCTCCTCATACATTAAACTACCGAATGAACTCAGAAACAGTGCAAAGGGTTTGATTAACAAAAATGATGATGATGATCTGTGCTTCATGTGGTGTCATATCAGGCACTTGAATCCTCACAAGACAAATACCCACAGAGAATAAAGAAGACTGACAGAAAATTTGTCAATAATTAGATTATTCAGGGGTTGAATTCCCAGTTGCAACCAAGCATTACAACAAGATAGAGAAACAAAATGAGATCAACATCAATGTATTCGGTTATGAGGAGAAACAACCTTATCCAATATATGTATCAAAAGAGAAATATGCAGACTGCTTGAATCTGCTTCTAATAACTGAAAATGAAAACAAGCATTATGTGCTAATCAAAGATTTCAATAAGTTCATGTACAATCAAACAAAGCACAAAGAAAGAAAACACTTTTGTATGCATTGCTTACAGTGTTTCAGCTCTGAAAGGGTTCTGAATGATCACAAGGGCAACTGCATGCAAGTAAATGGCACACAGGCAATAAAAATGCCAAACAAAGATAACAACATACTGAAATTCAACAACTTTCATAAACAACAGCAGGTACCATTTGTGATCTATGCTGATTTTGAGGCCATCACTGAAAAAATACACGGTTGCCAACCCAACAGTGATAAATCATATACAGAGGCTTATCAGAAGCATACTGACTGTGGCTACGGCTATAAAGTGATTTGTTGTTATGATGATAAATACAGCAAACCAGCAGCAATATACAGGGGTGAAAAGGCTGTGTACAAATTTATGGAAGCTATGCTGGAGGAGGTCAAATATTGCAAGAATGTTGTGAAAAAAAATTTTAACAAACCATTGAAAATGACTAAAGATGATGAAGAGAAATTCCGAAAAGCCAAAGTTTGTCACATCTGTGATAAGAAATATACTGAAAAGGATATTAGAGTCCGAGATCATTGTCACATTACTGGTAAATACAGAGGTTCTGCTCACCAAGATTGTAATCTGAAACTCAGAGTGAACCCAGAAGAAATAAAAATACCTGTTATATTCCACAATCTGAGAGGCTATGATAGTCATTTTATTATGCAGGAGATTGGAGCCATTGTTAAGAAGCACACTTACAAAAACAAGAAAGGTGAAGACTGTCAAATGAATATCAATGCTATCCCAAATAACATGGAGAAGTATATGGCTTTCATGCTTGGCAACCACTTGACCTTCATTGATAGTTTCCAGTTCATGAGCTCCAGTTTGGAAAAACTTGTAGGCAATCTACCAAAAGAAGCCTTAAAATTCACCTCACAAGAGTTCAAGGGAAAGTATCTTAATCTGATGGCACAGAAAGGTGTTTATCCTTACGACTACATGGACAGTTTTGATCAATTCAATCAGAAGCTGCCCTCAAAAGATGAATTCTATAGCATACTGAGTGATACGCATATATCAGATGAAGACTACACACATGCTCAGACAGTGTGGGAAACATTCTCTTTGAAAAACATGGGTGATTATCATGACCTGTACCTTAAAACAGATGTACTCCTACTGGCTGATGTATTTGAAAACTTCAGAAAAACATGCCTTGAGTACTATAAACTGGACCCGTGTCACTATTTCACGTCTCCCGGTTTATCTTGGGACGCCATGCTAAAAATGACTGACATAAAATTAGAATTGATGACAGACATTGATATGTTTCAATTCATTGAAAAGGGAATGCGTGGTGGTATCAGTTATATAGCCAACCGTTACGGTAAAGCAAATAATAAATACATGAAAGAGTATGACGAGAAGGCGCCCTCGAAATACATCATGTATCTTGATGCTAATAATTTGTATGGTTGGGCTATGAGTCAATATTTACCAACCGGTGGTTTCAAATGGTTGACAGAAAAGCGGATCAGCAAGTTAGACCTGGCTGTCTATAAAGAAGACAGCAACAAAGGTTTGATTCTTGAAGTTGACCTCAAATACCCCAAGAGTTACATGATCTACATAATGACTACCCACTTGGGCCTGAAAAGATTAAAGTGACAGGGGACATGCTATCAGATTATTGTAAAAACATAGCAAAGAAATACAATATATCAACTGGTCTGGTACATAAACTAATACCAACATTAAGCAACAAAGAAAAATACGTGCTTCATTATAGGAACCTCCAATTATATACTGATCTCGGTTTGAAAATAACTAAAATCCATCGAGTGTTAGAATTCAATCAGTCCGCGTGGCTTAGGCAATATATTGATTTCAATACTGAAAAACGTAAGAATGCTAAAAATGCCTTTGAGAAAGACTTTTTCAAGTTGATGAATAACAGTGTATTTGGCAAAACGATGGAAAACCTCAGAAAGCGAGTAGACGTCAGATTGGTGACTGATGAAGAGAAGCTATTGAAATTAGCTAGTAAACCCACTTATGTTAGCAGTAAAATCTTCGATGAAAATCTAGTAGCTGTTCATAAGATAAAAGAAACACTTACTTTAAACCGGCCAGCATACGTGGGGATGTGTATTCTAGACCTTAGCAAGACACTGATGTACGATTTCCATTACAACCACATCAAAGAGAAATATGGAGATGAAGCAAAATTATTATTCACAGACACAGACTCACTGACCTATGAAATTGGAACCCATGACATCTATAGAAATTTCTGGAAGGATAAAAATAAATTCGATAACAG
This sequence comes from Pachyseris speciosa, assembly GCA_016490735.1. Lineage (NCBI taxonomy): Eukaryota > Metazoa > Cnidaria > Anthozoa > Scleractinia > Pachyseridae > Pachyseris > Pachyseris speciosa. The sequence continues at coordinate 15,540 of JAEMWC010000597.1, forward strand.
TGATTATCCTGAAAGCTCGCCATTCTCCGATAAGACCAATAAAAAAGTAATTGGTAAGATGAAAGATGAGGCTGCTGGAGTCCCAATATGTGAATTCGTAGGACTGAGATCGAAGATGTATAGCTATATTAAAGATGATCAGAAAGGAGGGAAGACAGCAAAAGGTATTAGTAAGAATATTATTAAGAATAACATCAAACATGAAAATTATAAAGAGACACTATTTGATAATAAACAGATGCATCATAGAATGAAAACAATTACAAGTCAGAACCATCAACTTGGAAGTTATGAGATAAATAAAGTATCACTCAGCTGCTTTGACGACAAGCGGTATATTCATGATAATGGCGTGACAAGCTATGCCTATGGACATTATGAAATCTAGCTGTTGACGTCACGCCATATGATTTATACTGCCCTCTTTGGGGGGTTTCCCTTTCGAATGAGTCATCAAACTACGTCAGATTTTTCGCTTTTTACACATGCGTATTATTTTTTTATCTTTGTAAATTTCATTTATGTACCACAAGCATAAAAATGAAAATACAAACGAAAATATAAGGGTTGTTTCACACAGATAAAGAGTGGCTTGTATGCAGAGTATCTAACGATTGGAAAAAGCGGGGGCCTTTCGTTAGCGAAATGTATACAAGCCACCCCGTGGAATAACGAAAAACCCCCGCCGTTATTCCATGGGTTGAAAAAATAGAAAAAAAATAAAAAATGAAAAATAAAAAAATGAAAATAAAAAAAATGAAAAATAAAAAAAATGAAAAATAAAAAATGAAAAATAAAAAATCACCCTTAGATGGTGTCGGATTGTTGGGTAGAGCTATAGTGAAGCTTTGGCTTGACAGAAGTGCCGGTTCAATCTCAAGCCGGAGGGTGAAAAAAACAAAATTGGCCCAAGAGGGTCTGATAGGGCCAGAGCTCTGGTGGTGAGGTGGTGGGAATTCAAAAAAAATAAAACAAAAAACCTCTCATGAGGGACGGGTGGTGATTCAAATTCCAAATTAAGTCCCTCATGAGAGGTTCTGGTGGCCACCAGTTTTGCTATTTTTTTTCTGCAGCTATAGGCGATGACTCATTCCCTGTTTTCCGAGAATGTCACGCTTGGTGATTTTTCCGAGAATGTCACGCATTTTATGAAGTGTGCTGACCTTGGTTCCATCAGATTGAACAACTATAGATTCCATCAAATTAAATAACTATATATTCCATCAAATTAAATAACTATATATTCCATCAAATTAAATAACTATATATTCCATCAAATTAAATAACTATATATTCCATCAAATTAAATAACTATATATTCCAGAATACGAGACCAGATTTGGGGAAAACGAAATCAATTGATTTCGTACCCCCAAACACTATACTACTATGTTCACGACATTTAAAACTTTTTCAGTGTTGTTTTGATATTATTTTCAATTTGGCGAGACTGAATTATATTTGACTTCTGAACCAATGCCGTCATTAAGTCATGTCACTGCCGGGTCAGATTCATTTCAGTTTGACATGGCAGTAGCGCGACGTTTGGAATAGGCCTTACAGTTAGCTTATGAACCGATCGCTTGACATGTGTACGCCGCGTAAGGACACTGGGGAGCTTGAAAAACGACAACGGCAACAGCAACAGCAACGATAAACGTCATTTCAAAATAATTTAACTCTTTTGCGATTATTTGTAAACTCTACGTAAACTATCCAGAAACTAAATGCGTATTAACGGCTTTGAAAGTTATTAGGTATAGGGATAAAAAGCGAAAAATCACGCCATGCGCTCACTTTCTCAGAAGAGAGACTTTAATTTGCTCAAGTCACGTTGTTGCTTTGAAGAGCACGGCAGTCGTGTATCAAAATTTAAAATGCACGTGCGAAGCGACCGTATTTGCTCATGAAACCTGTCGTTTTGGGCGTTTTCCATTAACCAAAAAATTCCGGAAATTTCGATGGGAAATGACCATCGGTGAAGAACGCGTTCCATTTGACAAACGTTCCATTCATTCCCAGGTCCCTACTTTCCCGCTAAACTTCCAAATGGAAACAAAGATGTTTTAAATGAAACTGTAGAGTTGTCTATGTAAGAAGAAGGTATTTTCAATTCAGAAGACGATGATGACACTCCTATCTTCGCAGCGGTTGCAATTTAGATGAGGCGCGATCATCGCCGAAACGAAGGGTTTTTCAAAAATATATTGGCACGATATTTCATCGATGAATATTTACAAGCCACTTCAGGGCGACTAGAGGGACCCTTGAAGCTCAGTGCAGGGAAATGAAGCCACTGGAAGATTCCTCAGCGATAATCTTATTGGCTGTATGGCAAGGCCGCCCTTGAAACGCGTACTGTGAAAGGAAAATAACGAAAGACCTTGTTTAATTTCAGGTGCAAAGTTTTACGCGGGAAACAATCGGAATCAGCTTACTCAAAGAACCCTCGGGCAAAATTTAATGTTTTCTTTAGTAAATTCTGCTTACCATTGGCATACATCACACAATTGTGATTCATTGACGTATGAAGATCGGGTGCTAGTCCATGGCACACGGGGCATTCGTGTAAACTATTCGAGGTGGCCGAAGAAGGAGCCGCCATCTTACCAAAGATATGGTCATAAATGGCCGTGAAAGGCCTGGAACTGGAAAAACCTTGTGAAACTCGTAAATGGAACACGCATTTTCCATCGGAAAGTTTCCAACGGGAAAACAGGACTACCTTTTCAGAAGTTCCGATTATACCGGAAATTTTCCATTGGAACGAACCAAAAACACGTATGTCATTTACATACCAACCGGAATATCCGGAATCTCTTGGTAAATAGAAAACGCCCTTTGTGTCGTAGTCGTTTCGGCTCCTTACTATCACGTGACTGGTTAATGTCCGAATACACAGGGATCTTCAAGACAGAAACCTCTAAATTAACACATGCGGCCTTGAAACTTAATTTCCTGGGCTATTACATTAAAAAGAAAAGCAACTTTACGCAGGGCATCTGTCAAACGACAGTTCCTCGACAAGAACAACTCATTTTGTGTCCCTGCGAAATAACCCATCAACCATTTACCATGTTCCTATTGTATATAGCGGCTGGATTACACGTCCAGTCCACAAAAGTTAATTACATAATTATATCAATAGCTTATCAAATAATTTTAATAATTTGACCTATTTAACTTTGTCGAAAAAACGTAAACGGTAATTGAAACGACTGTAAATATTTTATAAATATTTTGTACATAATCTCTCCGGAATAATGTACAAAATAGATGACTTTGCACAAACTTCCTTATTTTAAAATTTTTAACAAAATACCAAAGTATCTTTAGGGATCTTTGCTCAAAATTACAGAATATTCAACTTCTAAACTACATAATTTTTACTGTACATAGACTCTCTGGTTTTCTGTACAAAACCTATCTAAAAAAGAATTACAAAATGGTAAACAAACAAACAAATCTAGCGGTAAAATTTTGGCTGTACATAAACTCCCTGGATTAGTGTACAAAAATAGAATTTCGCAGTTACCGTAACTGACTCTTTATCTACATTTAACGGGATAATCCAGTTAAGAACTATTATCTACCACAACTTGTCTTTGAGCACAAGATCACAGCTTTTTGTTTCAAGCCGTACGATCAAACAATGTAAAATGTAGCTGTCTAAAATAGTGCACAAAATACCTTTTTCTCAATTAAATGTAACTGATAAATAGTAATTAGAATAATTACGTGCAAAATGAATGCAAGCAACAGCCAAAATAAGGTTCTAGGACAAACATTAAATATGACAAAAAATTGTCTTCCGACTTTCGTTTTAACTGTCCATGGTCGTCTATGGATCGTGAGAAGCGGTGTCATTCTCGCGGCTTAAATTGTCCGCCTCGCACAGTTTTGGTGATTTGAACGCCAGTTTTCAGTGAAAGCCATCTTAAAGTAAACAAATTATCAAAAACCAATAAAAACTTCATGGAGAAAGGTACACTGTTATTAAGCGAAGTGATAATGCAGTCAACACTTCAGTGTACAGGACATGAAGCAGCTATCGTGTTACGGCCCGTGCAAATACTCCCACCTATGTTGTCCAACACCACCCAGCATTGTTGGCCCAACACGTTGAGTGATACTGGGAGTTGGAGGATGTTGGAACTATAACATCCAAAAACTGCCGACAAAACCTAGCCTGCGTCGCAGACGTTAACTAACCCCGGTTAGTACCGTCTGCGAAGCAGCGCCAAATTCCTTGTTCTGTACCAGAATTTGAGTACGCATTATGATTGGCTCGTCAACAAAAGCTTTTTGTTGACGAGCCAATCATAACGCGTACTCAAATTCTGGTACAGAACAAGGAATTTGGCGCTGCTTCGCAGACGGTACTAACCGGGGTTAGTTAACGTCTGCGACGCAGGCTAACAAAACCCAACATCAAACGTAACTAACTTGTTGAACCCACCAATGGAAATGCTGTACAAATGCTGCCTGTTTTAGGAACTTTTTTGTTCGTTTTCTTCTTAGTCACTCGTACTAAGCTACTAAAATAAGTGTACGAACACCCGACCAGTAACCGCCTTTCATTTTAGCCTAATACTTGCCCCTGATAACCGGAATAAGGGCCTCGTTAACCGAATACTCAACGTACGAAAGTAGGTTCGTACTTAGCGACCGAACTACCGATGAACAACCAAGAAAAACATTAAAACAATAAATAGGCTCCTATTTTGTGCTCGGTATACACCAAACAAACCGTTCACCAGAAATTTTGGCAGCATTTGCACTGAGTTAGTGTTTGAAAATAACAATTTAATTAGCTCAAATATGTCAAGGAAATTTCTCTGCCGTTTTGAAAAAGGTATTTTGTGCGTATCCACATTGGGTGATTACCCAGTTTAATAAATTAATTCAGATGACAACAATTCCGAGCTGTCATGTACATAGCACATTGAAATGGCCCCTTTGCAGCTGGTCAGACATGTGGTACAGAAACGCCGTGCTGGAGAGCAAGCAACGCACTGGGACAAGACAAACAAAGAAAATTACCATTTTAAATGATGTAAGCTCTTTGTTTGTCAATTCCCAGTGCGTTGCTTGCCCTCCAGCATGGTGTTTTTGTACCACATGACTGATCAGCTGCAAAGAGCTTACTGTAATTTGCGAAACGAAACGAAACGAAATGCGGTGCTTACATGTCACGCCATATTTTTTTTACATACGAAGGGAAAGAGTCACGCATTCCACGCCGAAATATCCAAATATTCATCAACTACATTAATAACACCCTATCGAGATTACAGTTACAGCGCCAGCATTTTTTTCATCACAGATCTGTATTTTTTGGTAAAATTGCACAATTCTCATCAAACATTAAACGAAGGATGCGTGCATCACTTTCAGTTTAAACAGTAAATGGATCCCTCCATTGCTTTTGTTTATCTGCAATTTGTAAATAAACTTATTCCATTTGCTAAATACATATTTTGAGCTCATTTCGCAAAATACAGATTTCCATTTCGCAAATTACAGATTTTCATTTCGTTTCGTTTCGTTTCGCAAATTACAGTAAGCCCTGCAAAGGGCCCATTTACAGTGTTTGTATTAGAAGCTGGGACCCGGGTACCAGCACCCGTCTACTTTGAAGGGAATACCCGGCTTTTTTGGGTGCAAAATTGAAAGCTCTGCCTATCAAATTCACTCAGGATACCTGGCTACTCTTAATCATGTCCCCTTTTACTTGAAAAATTAATGAAAACCTTGCATTTAGTAATTTAAATAACATGGATACCATGGGTACTTACGCATGCGTAACATCCGCTCATTGGAACAGTGCACCAGAAGTCCATCTCGCCAATTGGTTGCGGGACTGACTGCATCCTGCTCTGAGAATAGCAGTAGTCCCGATATACTATTACGTCTTCTGTTTTGTGGGTTAGCAATGTTTGCAAACTTGTTCAAAATTACTGGGTTAAAAAACAACCATACTTCAAGTTGAAAATTACAATTGCCAACACACACATACACACACACACACACACACACACACATACACACACATACATGTACAAAAATAGACAGCGATCAGTCGAAACCACACAAGCTGAGGCATGTGAGAAATACCTACAGATATCTCAGAATCAACAAGCAATTTCCCATCAATACTGTACATGGTTTCCATTTTGCATAATAAATAAATTGCCTAACAGTCGAGAAAATTGGGCTGGCTGTAAACATACGTCTTCCCACCTGCTAAGAGCACATACCCCAGGCGCGGATCTAGGAAAAATGTTGACCGATTTACTGCAAAACGAGCGCCGAATGCGCAAGCCCCTAGGGGAATTTGGGGACATGCTCCCCAAGGAAATTTTTTCAATTTTAACTGCCTAAAGTGCCCTTTCCTGGCTTTTTGAGGCAGTCAGACAATATATTTGCCAGTTCCATTCTCCTTGGATGAAGCCTTGCAAATCTGCGAATTATTTCGTCAAAGTCAATATGTCCATGTTGTAATGAATGTGCAGCAAGGCAAGTCCTGTCAATCTCGTCTGTGACACCGTGCTTCGTAAATATGTTTTCAGTCGCCTCAACCTTTCACACTCGCATGTGGTGACCGGTAAGGTGGAAAATATTTAGAGGCACTCTGTGATGTTAGGATAAATCGTATGGTCAGTTGCTGATGCAGTTGTCGGGACGGGGTTGGGATCGTTCCCACGGTCGTTCCCACTTTCTTTGCCATAAAGTCATCTCGGCTTCAAGGCTCAAAGGTGAGGGCAACGAATCTTCATGGACGTGGAAAACCGGCCAAAGGATGTCATCCATGTTTCTTTTGAAACTGCAGTAGTCAGTAATTTGTGACATCTTGACGTTGTTATGTATTCCACATTCTTGTTGAAGTCGTTGTCCAAAGACGTTGAATGATCATACAGGCTAACCTAGTAGCAGAATTACACAAATCGCCCGGGGAAATCTAATTTTGGTCTAGACGCCCGCGGCGATGATGTGATGACATGACCGCCGTCGGGAGACTAGTGATTTCCCGGCTGTAAAATTTTGCCGCCAGAACGTGTCTATGACCCTTGTCTATCTCCGGTAATTGGCAAAAAAGAATAAATAAAAAATAAATGTCAAAACTATTTTCGAGATTCAACTTGCAGTTTACTTTTATTAAAAATATATACATACTTATTTATTATTATTATTATTATTATTATTATTATTAATATTATTATTATTTTATTTTTTTTTTCATGAAAATTCTGACCGATTTCCGTAAAACGGTGGAAACCGGTATGGATCCGCGCCTGTACCCAGTTTCAGCACTTGGAAGTTCCTCCAATTTGACTACTGTCCGCTATTATTCTTATGTTGTCTCATCGATCAGTAGTCCATTAGAAGATTACGCCAAGCCAACCACTCGTGATAAAGAAAATAAACCCAAATATTATTTGCCCAACTGTGAAAAATAATTGCTTTCCTGCTCAAATCTTAATGAAACCCCTGAACAGTGCAATTAACCTTTAACATGATTAGACCCACATTTAAATTACCAGTGTATCAGACCTCATTTGTTTGAAGGGTAGACATCTTTTATGCCTGACCGCTCCTGGTTTAACACATATCCAAGGTACAGTCGAACCTCAATAATCAGACCTCGATTATCCGGACCATTTCTTCTGGTCCCATTGTTTTCTTGAATATTAATAAGGTATGATGAAGATTTCTAAAATGCTATTCTTTTGAATTAAAAAGTGCGTTTGAAACGGCTGTTTTCCTTTCAAACAGTGAATTTCAAAGTGCCAGCACACATTGTAAGTACAGTGTATTCAAGTGAGTTCTGATTCGCTGAGACTTGTTTTGTTGCTAAGTGAAATTCTGGTATCCTAATTAATTCATTTTTCTCTCATTAATATTCATATTTTCGATTATCTGGATTCTATTTACACCAATCCTACTGAGTCCAGATAATCAAGGTTTGACTGTTGTAACAGACTGTGCCACAGGTACCCCACTGCCAAGCCACAAACAGGCTTGATTTCTTGATATTTACACTGCAGCTAATATACATTTTACAACGAGAAACCTTTCCTTCAATTTGTTGGGATGATCTTCCATGGCTATTCCTGACTCGTGCACACAGCATAAGGAGATAGGAGGTTAATGTCATCCGTCCATTTCTCCTTAGTTGTAATGTCTTCACCACTAAAAAGAAACAACAAAATTATAAATCTATTTATTTATCTTTTTTTTTTTGCACCACTGCAACCTTTCTCAGTCAAGGCAAATTAAAAAAGGAGTAACTGATGGCAGATTAATTCTTTGTGAAAATTGTAAACTGATGCCATGAGGAAATTAAAAAGGCAACATCAAAGTTGTCAATCTGTCTCTTGACTTGCCACTATCACTGTTTGATTGTTTGCACAACATAAAAGGTACTGGTTAATTAAATCATTCAAGTAACAAATGTCAAAACTTTATATACACACTGGAAATGCAAACCCAGCTGCTGCTAGTGAAAAAATTATTCATATTCTACTATTAGTGGAAACTTACACATCTTGGTTACAAAGACCCATATCAACAACAGCAGTCGTGAAAGGAATGCCATCCATAATGCTAGAAGTGTCTTGAGACCTAAAAGGAAGGGAAGACAAACAGTTTAAATTTAATTATAAATCTAAGTGAGAGTTAAAAAGACTTTCACGCATCCAATTCTAACTGCACAAATCTGAGAAAAAGTAGAAGACAGATATGTGTAAAGTGTATTTGAGTGGCCCTACATGACTATCCAATTATTCATAATTCCTGTGATTTGAGATATGAGTGGTGTGTAAAGTCTATTTTGATCACAAAAGCTCAATCGATATTATTTCCAAATGCATGACATATACAAATACATCAACAATGTTCACTTGATAGTTTATGGATTCACATGTTAAGATATATAGACTGCCAGCACTCACTCTTTTTTACTTTGTTGATCTTGTGAGTGAGCGCGAAGCGTAACCAACACAAAATTGGGGCAAGCAGAAGTAAGCAAGTGCGAAGTGCGAGCAGATGGAAAGAAAGAGGGACTGCATCCTTTTCTCTTTGCGATGCGTTCAGATAACTCCACCCACAAAGCTGTGAACCCATTTAAAATTAACTTTTTAAATTAAAAACTCTGCCCCTTTTTGTTGCATGGGCCAAAAGTAAACTGGGGCATTTTTGAAGTAAGGATTTTCAAGGGATGATTTTGAGTCTCTATGGAAAGCTAGAAACATCTATAGTTTTTAGATTTTGTAATGGCCGCTCACAAAATAGTTTCAAGAAATCGAAATCCATTTTTCAGTCAATGACTAAAATAACGCTATGGTGTTGTCCGTTTTCCTGTCACCGCAGACAATATTAAGATAATATTAATTTTGTGTTGCTGAAAATATTATAACTCACGGTCTATTTGTATTCTTGCATTTATTTTGGTCTCTATGGAAAGCTAAAGCTTTGCAGTTTCTGTTTTTTGCATTCGGCTTGGACGAAAATGTTTACAGAACATGGAATGATTTAATTTCTTTTCGTGTACGCCACTGTTGTCTGCTGTTTTGTTTTGTCAGTCAACAGGTTGTCAACGACTTATGCCAATCAAATTCTTCTGACAGGATGCACTGTCTGATTAGCAAATCGTAACTTTCTGTTGTCTGTGCAAAGGGAAATTCTGACACGTGACAAAGAGCAAAGGATGTAGTCCCTCTTTCTTTCCACTTGCTAAGGCTTCACGCTCGCACGCTCGCCGACTTCCACTCGCTCGCACTTAGCGCTTGCTCCCAAGAAAGAAAAAGGGATTGCTTTCAGTCTAATACTGAGATTGTTTATAGAATATCAATTTTTAGAGAAAGTTATAACCTCACCTTGTCTGCCTCCGATGGCAAATGAAAATTAGGAAAATGACACTCGGCAAAACAAAGATGACTAAAACTGCAGCTCCAATCACCAAGCCATAACTCAAACTGCCACACAGAACTTCACAATCACGTTCACCTTCAAGTGCACCTATCTCTGCCTCTGTTGTTTTTTCCTCCGATTTCTCAGCCGTAGAAGTATTATTTGGGGAAAGAGCTGTAGCCACACCAGAACCTAAGAAATAAAGGTTACGAAACCATAATCATAACTATAGCTTCAGGTATTACTTTAAACTCCTTCTGGATTAATTCACTGTAATAAAAAATATATATCACTGACTAGGAGTGATGCACTGTAAAATTTAGCACCCTAAGATAAAGGTGCAGCACCCATCTAGTTCAAAAACTAGTTCTGTCAATAAATGCCTTGAGTGTACCGGTATGATGATAGCAATAATAATGATAATATAATAAAGGGCTCAAAACATAACAAACCTATGTCAAATTTTAGGTCATTTTTCGATTTTGCTCTGATTTGTCCAAATTCCTGCATGTGAACTGCAATTTGATTGAAAAAGTAGGGGCACCCAACGAGCCAAATCAACCAGAAGCTGTACAAAGGCATTTTTAAGTCCCTTATGGTGTTTGAAGTCTGTTTAAAGTAATTTTTTCATTAGTTATAAGAAGTTCATTTGTTCGGATTCCCTAGCTGAAATTTTAATTGCCCGAAAATGTTAGGGAACAAAATCTTCCTTTGAGAAAATGTAAGCTGAAATGAAATTTCCGCGAACTTTCTTGGGAAATATTTTCTCTCCGAAAATGCTAGCTGACGTTTTTGACTGCTAAAAACAGCAATTATGACCTTTCCGATAACCTTAGGGGCTATGATTTCCCAATTGCGAATCTTTTAGGACACGTTTTAGTTACGAAAATCCGAGTGCACTCTTTAATCGACGCCGAAAACCGAAGGCGAATTACCCTCCACCGAACAGATATCTACCGAAATTTGTCGTTGGGTGCCCCTGAAAAAGATTGTCTAGCATTTTTTTCACCGATGTCTTTTTTCGTTTTGGAGATGTGTGTAAAAAATGCATTTTTCCTTGTGTTCACAAAGAAACCAACCTTCCACGAAAGTGGTTTGCAAATTGCATTACATCTTCTTTTAATCGAACTGCAGTTCACATGCAAAAATTCGGACAAATCCGGGCAAAATCGAAAAACGACCTAAAATTTGACATAGGTTGGTTGTGCTCCGAGCCCTTCAATTATAACAACAAGTGTGCAAAACACCCCTAAAATTAATACAGAAACTATAATAACAATACTGAAACACAACATTATTATACTTTGGGGGTAACACACAGTGAAAAGGCGTACATATAATGCATACATTGTAACCGCCATGCTTTCAAATTTACATGAGTATAATAATTACACCCAATTTATTATGGTGTCCTATCTAGAGAGATAATTTATCTTGAATTAATTACATGTACAGGCACATGTATTCTACTAAGGTTAACTTCAGAATGTTTGCTCACTCGACATCTGCATTTTCCACTGATACTGAAACAGTGTTTCTCCATATTTCTAACACAAACTGTTCTTTACCTGTATCAGAATGGTGAGAAGAGGTGTTTGCTTGTTTTGTACTTGGTGTTGCAGTTTTCATGGTGGACCACTGTTTTTCAGATGCCATGGGAACTGTGACTGTTGGATTTACATGTACAAAAAATAAGCATAGAATTCAGACATTGTCTGTTGTACATCATGAACTCACTGTAACAAATAAAGAGGCAATGACTACGTCATTTAAAGCATCACTTATGATAAATATTAAATGATCCAAATTCAGGTAAAAGTACAGTTTTAAGTTACACGACTGGTGCTCAGATTAACTTTAGAAAGTTTGATCACTCAATCCATATCTACATTCTGGACTGATTTTTATACAAAATGAATGTTGTTTCTGCATTTCGAATGAAAAATATTCTTTACCTGAACTTGGCCTTGCTGTAGTAGTAGTGGTTGTTGCATTCTGTTTTGTAGATGCTGTGGGGACTGTAAGTGATGGAGCAATAAACACAACAGTTAGGAACAATAGGAAGAATACCAATTGCTCAAAATTGTTGTACTGCAGCTTAAAAGAAACCAAGGACCAATTTCAAGAAAGTACTCTTAAAGGAACCTCCACTCTACAACAAATTAATGCTAAATTGATGAAAATAATTACCATATTCCAAATTTTGTTTTATTACGTGGATATAACATTTAAATGTACAGCAGAATCGATATCATTATCACCTGTTTTCGCTTTTGAAGTGCCCTGGTGCTGCCATTTTGGATTTTCCTTATGTGAATGGTGAGAGATAGTTATTGCTTTACTTGAACTTGGCCTTGCTGTTGTAGTAGTGGTTGTTGTATTCTGTGTTGTATATGCTGTGGACACCGTAACTGATGGAGCGATAAACACAACAGTTAGGAACAATAGGAAGAATACAACTTGCTCAAAATTGTTGTACTGCAGCTTAATAAAAGAAACCAAGGACCACAGTTTCAAGAAAGTGCTCTTAAAGGAATCTCCACTCTTACAACAAGTTAACCTATATTCCAAATTTCATTTTGAAATATTGAAATAACTTACATTTAAATGTACAGACAAAATCAATAACATTATCACCTATTTTTGCTTTTAAATCGCCCTGGTGCTGCCATTTTGGATTTTGCGACATCACTTGATTGCTCTATTGTTTAACATGAAAGATTTTCTGCTTCATTGTTTCCTGACAATAGCTGCAGCCAACTGATGTCATGAAATCCAAAATGGCGGTTCCCAGGAAATTTAAAAGTGAAAAAGGTGATGATGACATTCATTTCTTTGCACATTTAAGTGTTATTTCCATCTCATAACCTAAATTTTTGAATCTAGGAATTATTTCCAACAATTTAGAGCCAATTTGTGGTAAGGATGGAGGTTCCCTTTAAATATAAGGGGTGCTTACAGATCAGAAAAATCTGGAAATTTCGGTTTGAAGTCAAATGGTAAGGTACTTTTCCAGAAAATCTTTTCAGAAATTGTGGACAGCTTCCATAGGTAGTCCTCTTTTTCCGTTTGGAATGGAATTTTGGAAATTTGTTTACCATTTGCACAAGTCGTTCTGTCTCCAGGTCCTTTTGCGCCAGAATGAGTGAGTGTGCATAATGGAATGCTTTGCGATAAATGGTAAGCGCCAACCTAATCTGGTTGGTCAGTAAATTCAGAAAATTGCTTACCATTATTCAACGGTCATCCAATCCGGATTTTCCTGACAAATGGTAGGTTTCATTTCTTTTCATCTGTTGTTTTGTTTTGTTTTTTGTTTTTTCAAACTTCACGTATTTGCTAACTTTGTCACCTAATTACGGACTTTGGTAATGACTGACACAGACAAAGAAAGAGAGAACTCTTTGGTAATTCATAATCACACCACCAGTGACAATACATCTGGGCTGTATACGTGTTTATATAACAAGGTGAATAGTTTGCGCATTGTGATTGTTTCTTAGCTATGATCTATTAGAGGACAGATGCACAGATGACGTCATTACTCCATTTTTCCAGAAATGTGAAAATAAACAAGTTTGCTGTTTGCTTGCATTTTGTTTCTTTATTATTATAAAACAAATAGATTCCATGTTGCCGTGCATCTGTTCAGTAATAGATCACAGTAATAGATCACAGAAAAAAAATGAATATCATTATCGTCTTTTTCACTTTTAAATTTCCTGGGAACCGTCATTTTGACGTCAGCTGTCATCTATTACTGAACAGACGCACGGCAACATGGTATCTATTTGTTTAATAGTTACACAGTGTAAGTTCATAGATAGTTCTTTCAAGCTCTTGTCACTTGAGTAAAAATATTAAAAGTTAAATCCAATATGGCAATGTAATAACAAAAAACTAATTTAGAACATTTCGCACTGTAAATCACAACAGACCATATTCTTGTAAATTGTGATCTCTAACCTGTTTTTAGACAAAGTATAATTATTCCCAGAAATAAAACACCGCCCTAAATAATTCTTCAATTAAAGGACCTTACAAACAAAAGAAGAAGAAGGAGTCCATAAAATCTAAAAGTTGATTTGAGACCAATTATTCGCATTAATAGTTTTACTTCTTTACTGTTGTCTAATTCTAATCAAATAATATTCTTGGTCAAATATTGGGAAACACCAGAATGTTGTAAAAAGACAAGGTTAGCCTGATATGGAATTATTTTTTTTTCCTTTGAAATTGTCAAAATCAAAACGAATGTTGATCTCTGTTATCAGTCATCACAATGTATGTGATGCTGACTGATGAGCCATACTTACAGTTTATGCATCCATACAGTTCCATTCGCATACAGATTCTGTATTTGTATGACACAGGATAGACTCGCAGGTATCTTGCAATTACTGGTGTAGAAAAGGTATTCTTGACAGTTGTCTGGGCATCTGAATTCCCCCTTAACACCTATGGTACAATAAATAATAATGTCAGGAAAAGGCATCTTTCAGGTGATGTGCATGTCATGTAGTATTGCATGACATTAAGGTCATTCCAAAGTCATTTTTCTCACAGTTCAAATTCAAGGATTTTTTCATTTTTATCTTTATTTTTTGTTATTTTGTATAAAATATATAATGTGTCATTGTAACTGTACTATTCCGAGGACATAAAAAGTAAAGGCCAACATAAAGTACCGCTCAAAAGTAAGTTGACAGTCTCGACTCGATCCTCAATTCGCACGTCTCGAATGTCGAGATGTTTGAGTTTCGAGACGCAAGTATCGAGTATCGAGGATCGAGCATCAAGAAACAAATATGCAAACTCGAAGAAGTTCAATGAAACGATTGATCTCTTGAAAAACAATAGCCATTCGCACGCAAACTTGAAATATCGGTACTTTGCATCTCAACCCCCAGCGCAATCACTTTATAACGCTGAATGTTTATTGTGTGCATGAAACAACAACATCAAAAGACTAAACCTTAAATCTCAGTTTGTGTGGTTAGGGCGTTAGTCATATCCGTTAGTTGCATTTTTCTTTGATTGCACCTGACGTCACGGCAGCCATGCTGGTGGAAAGAAAAATAGCGAAAAAGTCTGGGAATTTGACTTTATTATTATGCAAACCTTGAGCTACATTTTTCTGTTATTTTGGCACCAACATGGCCGTCTTATCACGTGAGTGCAATCAAAGAATTCAACCATGTTAGCATCTGATCCTTTCCCGTTAGAGCGTAGCCATATCTGAAGAACACACGCCAGCTAAATCAAAACGAAATTTGCGAGAAGATGTGGTTCATATTTCGAACCACCGATTGATGCAATCTTTACGAACATGTGGCTTGACATACATAAATCAGAAAGTCCAAACCTTTTATTTCCAACGCTCCACAGTTTCTTATGAACAAAACTCGAAAGATGCTAAAGATAGCTCGATGTTTTGTTTTTGTGCTCTCTGTTTGCCTCAGGAGTAAGCACTGTTAGTTAATGTTAACATTGTAGCAAAAAGGTAAAACAAAGTTTCTTCCAGACTGGCAAAGAAATCTCGAAACTTTGCTCTGAAATCATTACTAGAAATCGGCGACATTTTGCTCCCGCGCGATTGCACGCTAGACACGCGAGTTTCCAAGATGGCGGTTTTTGAGCGAAGGCGTCGAGGGAGACTAAACAGAGACCTTAAGCAACTCGCGACGACGGCCCAGTGGACGCCGACCGTAAGCGTGAGAGATTAGGTCGAAGTCCACGTTTTCCGGTAGGAAAGACAACATTTAAGCAAACGCGAAGACGACGGGAGTTTTATTTGCTGGTTAATAACTTAATTATGGCATCCCTTAGAGCTACTCGAAAGTTTTATTGTTTGCATACTGTAGGGAATGGTGGGAAGATGTGGTATTTCTTACTACGAATGAGGTCAACACTTCTATAAACCGCGACTTTCCGTATTATTCCTACGGCCAGTTTAATTTCGACTTTATCGTAGCTGAGTTCGTTTTGTGAAGCGACATATTCTTCCGCTAGAAAAAGTGCTACAGATCCCGTCTCCAATGAAATGTTACCATTGGAACGGAAGCACTTTGTGTGTTCCTAAAAAATAAAATAATAATTTCAGCCTTCATCATGTGTTGCGATAATTCACGCAAGCAAGCTTTAAAAAATGCATATAATCAAACCGTTAAACTTAAAGAAATTGTAAGGAATACTCGGCAGCTTAAACAGTTGGCGGATTGTCGTTTTGTCAAAATCTGCCATAAAACATCATCACCGGTGGTAAACATTTCTCGGAAATGTTTTCAGTTGGCGCTTCCGAGAAGCCGCCTTGCCAAATATACAGCTTTACGCCGAATAATCACATCTGCCAAATGAAATATGATCGCGCTCGCTGCCTAGCACGTGACAAAAGCTTCCGATAAAATAATAGTTTCCATCGCTTTCTGTGAGCCTTCCGTTCTATAAATAAAGGCGTCTGTTGAAGAACTCGACAAGAATTGTATTTGACTTTCAATGAAAATAAATAAGTATATATTTTGTTAAATTCTTCCATCAGATGGAGCGAAAAGTACATGCATCGTAAGAACGTAGTTCACCTCCCCCTCTCTAGATCTCGCGTTTACATGTATCAGTCAAGCGTTGTCAATTGTCTGAGCACTATTAAATTGTCGGTAGCGGAGTTTCCAGTCAAATTTCGTCGCTCTCAGTCGAATAGCTTCGGGTTTTATGTTAGCTAGCTTTTTTTTACAGAGTCGATAGCAATAGTGTGGGATACCACAGGTATCAGGTATTCCACACATTTGAACATTCGTCTTTTTTGGGTCGTCACGCAACTCTTCTCACGTATGCTCTTCATTCCCAGGGGATCAAACTTCAACAAAAATTTGCATAAGGTTGTTTATCAGAAGTCTGAAAAATGTCAGTGAGCGAGAGACTGATTTCAATTTTCCACCATACGGAAAGGATCCACTTATGTAATTTTTGAAACTAGCGGAGTATGGGATCAAGACAACTGCCAAACATCAACAAAAGGCGCTGTCGGCTGCACAGTGACTTGAATAATTGGT
>JAEMWC010000597.1:37500-60000 GCA_016490735.1 Pachyseris speciosa
CCTTAGATATTTTGAAAGCAATCATTATGTAAGGCTATGCTTGATAATGGGTGCTGTGGACAGAACACGTTCTAAAGCCTCAGGGGGTATTCTCAAACTTCATTTTTGGCAAAAGTTTGATATTTTATGGTAAAAAATGCCAGAAAATCGGTCACATTTTGCACCAAATGGGCTGTAAATGTTTGAATATGCCAAGGTACGAATACCACTTTTACAGAAAAACACAATATGCATGATTTTTGCCAACTTTGGATCAAACTAACATGTCACAAATAGCGAGAATTTATAGCAGAGTTACCTGGATTCTGGAAAAGCACATTGGCGTGGAACTTGTTGAACAAAATCTGCTAGTTTTTGCAGAAACTAAGTTTCAAGAAATTCAGAAATATTGAATTCTGTTACCAGATACAGAAATAAGAGTCACAAACTGTAAAAACTTGTGAAAACTTTTCAAGGCCGGGAAAAAAATTCGTTTATTTCTGGCAAGAAATAGCCTTAAATAATTTAGAGTGACCACTTTTTGTAGTTTTAGGTAAATTGTTAATCGAGTGCGCAAAATGACCCTGGAAAATTCGAACGTCGTTTTTCTCACCACCAAATGACCATGGAAATTTCCAACGTCGTTCAAATCAACACTAAATGACCTTGGAAATTTCCAACGTCACATTTTTAGAAAAAGTGCAAAATGGCTTGTGAAGAAAACACAAAAAAATTTCTGAGGTTTCAAGATCAAGACGAAAGCTATACAACAGTTTAGTTTTAGTTTCGCAAACAAGCCCTTTTTAGTACAGTTAGGAACATTTATCCTGCAGAATGGCCTCAAACCAGTACAAAACGCATTAGACGCATGAACATTGTGTTTGCGTTATAGTTTGCGTTAGAGTTCGGTGCACTATACCCCGTGCACGTGCGAACTATTAATGGTGCTGTTTTTTGTCGTTATTTCACTTTGCGCACATTGTGGAATGACAATACTTTTCCGAGAGCCTCGAAGTCTCGTTACGGTTGCAATCACGGCCTGCCAAGGTAAATACGAGCATTGAACGACAAATCAACCAAAATCATGTTAAGACATCTTTTATTGCTTATCTGCTTCTTCCCTAAACGGAAGCCAAATACAGAAGGAAATGATACATTAGATTTTTTTAAAACTGGCTAGTACGCTCGAACCTAGTGTAATATCACCGGGAAATCAGCGCTTTAAATTAATCAGATTGCCGCGAACCATTACTTTAAATGCACTGGCACGATTAGCTCGATAAATTTCACAACAGTTTGACTTACTTGACCTTTCATTATACATCTGTAGCGGAACTCTTTGATAAACTCTATGCACCACGCATAACCTGGCGTAGCTATTGCATCGTTTTCAAACATTCCGCGTTAAAACAGAAAGGCGTTCTTCTGTCGAAGACTCACAGCTGATCTGAGCGGCTAGTGGCCTTTTGACGGTTTGGGAGCCGTTATTCTGCGGTTGCCAAAGGAATGCGCTAAGTACTAGGAATGTGTCGGCATAATTTTCATTGAAAAGACCGGATGTGATACAAATTTCGTTTTTTCTGTACTGTCATTAGCCGAATTCTTCCATACATCAAAACAAAAATTAAAATTACGACATTCGTTATAAGTTAGGGCTTCGTGAATGTAGAATCTAGGAAAACTTCATGCCAAGACTTCCATCCATTCAGTGAGTACGAGTATCGATTTGGGTAGCTCACTTCATGAATGAAGGCGGTTATTTTGTCCGTGTGCGCGCCATTTTTTTCCAACCAGTTTGCCTCCTATGAAATTTCAGTTGTCTCTGCCTAGTGACCGACAAATGACTCAAATGTTAATCATGACTCGAAGGCATGTTTTTTATCCTTGCTTAGTCCTGTGTTTAGTTAGAATTGTAAATAGAGGGTGTAACGGTTCCATAAATTTTACTCCTTATCACCTATTCCACAAAGAAATAACGTGAGATTGAACAGACTCACCAAAATCCAGGAAAATCAGTCGCTTGCTCTGGAAGCCCTCAGCTACAAACACCTATTGACGTTAATTTTACGTTCTTTTTCCGGTGCAGAATACCGTTATTACGAAGATTACCGCCGATGTGTACTCCTTTACTGAATCCCAAAATTTTTTCACTGATGTCCATGTCGTTCTAAATTGTTGATTAAAGAAAAACTTGAAACACATCTTCTCCAGTAAGTTGTAATTAACGGGAAAACAGCGGTTCTTAAAAAGAACAAAAGGGGCTTAACGTTGGGTGAAATTCATGGTCTGTTTCTTAAAAAGAACAAAAGGGGCTTAACGTTGAGTGAAATTCATGGTCTGTTTGTGCTTGCTATGAATGACGTTGGAATTTCCACGGTCAGTTTCTGATTGTTATAGATGACGTTGGAAATTTCCACGGTCATTTTCTGCTTGTTATAAATGGCGTTGGAAATTTGTGTTTGACGGTATCACGACAGACGAATTTAAATTCAAGCGGCATATTCCCAGAAAAAAAATTTTTTTTCGTTGTAACCTTGCAAAACTGTATGATAATTTGACAAAATATTCTCTCTGTTTAAAAATATTGCGAACCTTACTTTGAATTCGGTAAAATCCGCCTGTTTTTAATAAATTATCTTCACTCGTTAAGCAAAATATGTGATTTTGGCAAAAATACAGTCAAAAATGCTAGTTTTTGTCGAAATAAAGCTATTTTAGAATACTACCTGAGGGTTTAGAACGTGTTACAGGCTTGCAGCGTCCAAATCCTAATCGTTTCAAATTATCTGTTATTTCTATAAAAAGCATATACCTTTCTTCTGGGTTTTGTGGTACTCGGTTGTTGGGGACTATATACCCCACGAGCTCCTCAAACTCCCGCGAGTAATCTCTGGATTGTGCCCCGAAAAGAGGTTTACTGGCTTCCACAACTTCTTCAGTGGTGGACATCAACGAGATAACTGTGGGTCGAATATACTTCAGGCACAAAGTACATTACGTCTGGCTTTCCTCCAAGAGCATCTGCGTTTTTGACAACTCTTAGTTTCTTGATATTCCACAATTTTGCAACAGAGGGGAGTTAGGCATAAACAAAACTTTAAGCATTCTTTAAGCAACGGATCAACATCTAAAAAGACACCAGAATCTCTAAAATCCTTAAACAAGTTCATCCACCAGCCGCCTCCACCTTGCCTTAACTTTGACCAGTAGGCTTCTATTCTTTGGTTGGCACTACTTCCTTGAACAATCCTGTTATCGCCTGCTAAATCATCACCGTCATTATACCTTAATAGCCTCTGGATGATGGAAACCCACATGTTTTCCATTCCATTATCAATGCGAGCCACCCTAGGTACTCCACCTATCTGCTGGACAGTGCATAGAAAAAATCAACACCAATATTCGGGTTCGGGTTGTTATAGGTTGAACCTACTTTTAGGCACAGTATACGTCGTCAGAAGCCATCTGCACAGCCATGCAAACAAAATCCATACACTTTTAGTTTATCTCAGCCATCTAAACAGCCTGATATACTAAGCCATATCCACAGTCGGAAATCCCAATCCCGAATTCCGAATTCCGAATTTCTAATTCCGAAATCCGAATTCCGAAGTCTGAAGTCTGAAGTCTGAAGTCTGAAGTCTGAAGTCTGACGTCCGAAGCCCGAAATCCGAAGTCCGAAGTCCGAAGTCCGAAGTCTGAAGTCTGAAGTCTGATGGCTGAAGTCTTAAGTATGAAGTCTTAAGTCTGAGGTCCCTTCTCGGCTTTCGTAGATCAACAGCATCTGCTGTTGACAAAGTACTTTAGACAACAATAGGATACAACAATAGTATGGTTCCTTTAGCAGGCAGGTCCTTGTTTGGACATATCTTGAAGTGCCTCATTTTAATGCACTCCTGTAACGACTGTCATTTCTACACCAGTTTTTTCTTTTTTGTTTGCAGTATTCAGACAGCATTCATAAAGCCTGAAATTTTACATAGATGTGAAAAGGCAAGATAAAAATGTCATGAACTACAAGTAAAAAATGGCCTACTGATGTAACTAACATGTGTGTTCACATTTAAGTGGTTCAGTCACCACAACAAACAATTTTAGGCACAACTTGCAATGCACAAAAAGAAAAACAGTTTTGAATATGTCCAGCTTTTTGTTGCATACCTGAAGTATTTCGATTGTATTTGCGGTTTACATGTACATTGCTACAGTGTACATCTGATGCATGGAACTTTTCCACGACTTTTCCTATTAATGTTGGCCAAGAGTAACATTTATCAAATCCCAAAATGACAGTAGGCTTATCTTTCAGCCTTATGGGGTACGCACTTTTTCCCATTTTCTAACAAAAGAACTTAGCAATCAGTTTAAAAAAAAGCGTAACCGGTGTATACCACATTTAACTTGGTGATTTTTAATGAAAATTTTTATCAGGAAAATTTAACAGATCATACAACTTCTTTCACAAGCAAAATTCCTTCTACCCGCATGATGTGTAGTTGTAAATTGAACATCTATCTGGCATAGCTTGGAATATTGACTGGGGGGAATAAAGGAGGAGGGGGGTGTGTAAATGGGAAAAATAAATGCCTGTGCATGTATTTTGGCTTAATGATAAGCTTATATTTTTAAATTTTTTCATACTGTCTTCTTTATTTATCAATATTATCTGTGGTGTCGTTTTAGTCTTTACAAATTTAAAGGTGCCGAACGTAAAAACAAAAGAACTCTATGTCTCCAAGGGCAATACTCAGCAAGGTGGCACAAATATCTACGGCTGACTCTTTTGCATTCGTCAATGGAAGGTACATTCATATGGTAATTAACAGGGAAGATTTATACGGAAATTGCATTAAACGACATGACGTTTTACGAACTTCAGTTTCATAACCTCAGGCGCATTTATTATGGGTTATTGGCCAAGTGTGAGGTCAAGATGGCGGGATATTGGCCTCATTCTTTCTTTGAGTGTTTATGGACCGAGACGAAGTCGAGGTCCATAACCACGCAAAAAAAAGAATGAGTCCAATATCCCGCCATCTTGGCAGAACAAGCTTGGTCAATAAAGGATTGATTATTTGACTCAAATTACGCTATCAAAAGATAGTAAAACGCGGGACAAACGGGCTAACCCGAGCGGGCAAGGAGAGGAGAATTGATTCATCTTGACCGCTGAAAGAGCCAGTCATATAATAAAAAAGTTTATCGGTACACGTAAGCTTAAGTTCTTATAGAGCGTCAATCCGTACATGAAATAAAAGAAACTTGAGCAAATTAAGCCGTTTGAAGAAAGAAACAGTAAGACTTTTTGAGCTACAGCTTTACTTACAAATACTGAACCGCAGCTAGCCTTAACAGAACTAGATGTAGATAAAAGTTGCGCTCACAACCTCGAATGAACTTTCAACGCAGTTCAAGCTTAGCTTGCAAACAATTACCGTTATAAATAGACCACAGCCAGACTCTAGAAACAGAACGCTATCAAAAGACAGTAAAACGCGGGACGAACGGGCTATCCCGAGCTGGCAAGAGGAGGGGAATTGATTCATCTTGACCGCTGAAAGAGCCAGTCATATAATAAATCAAAGTACAGCTGTGAAGAAGTCGTGGATATTTGACCTTATTTGCGATAAGGTGGATTAAGTCAAGGTGACTCCAGAAAACGGCGTTTTAACTAGTTTAAACGCGTAAAAACTCTTTCTGGAAAGTGTTTAAGCAACATTTTAATGCGTTTAAGCGGCCAGCTCTTTTGAGCATGAATTTGTTTTGTTCATGAGCTTAACGCAATTTAACCTCGGGGTGCATATTTACAATTCGCTTTTGAATGAATTATAGAGGCAGGGAGATATCGTGAGAGTTTAAACAATGTGCTCCTTTTGAAAGCTTAACAGGTTTCTGTCTTGACCGTATATAGTCGGATAAATATCAGGCAAAAGGACGATTTCGCCAAAACGAGGACAGCCAAACTGCAGTATTTCGAGGAAATTTGTTACACAAAGCTTTCGAACGAACGCAACCGAAATTTGACATATGCAAATTACCCTTTTTACTTCCAATGTGAAACGCAACATTTGCCGGCGTTTCCTTAAATAACCATTGATGCCATGTTTTTGGATATTAAAATAAACAAGTTTCATTCAAAACTTTTATTAAAAAAATGGCGCGTTCAGTTAAAACGAAGAGTATTTCTCAAAGCAAACTTGTGTTTACATTGTGGCTAGACGCGATGGCGCCACAAAAAATAATTTGATCAGATTGCGTTGTTCTCGTTAGAATATTATTTCCAACGCTGAAAATGGCTTTGCAAATACAGCTATATTTGTGTCAAAAGTTTCCGTCATCAGTTTCTGTGTACACTTGGAAAATATCTTGGGTTGAACGGCTCATAATTTTTTCCACAAATCGTGAATTGGATGAACGTAGGAGAAGCTGTGCTTGTAACGGAATATTGTTTATAATTTCTTTCGCCGTCTGGCTGTTTGATCGAACGTTCCTTTTGCCGTTTATTCGTTCGATCCGAGCTGAAATAAAGTTACTTTACTTTACTGTTTTCATTCCGTTCATCAGCTCCACTGTTGCTCCTTAGACATACTTCGTAAAGCCGATAGATGTGTTCCGGCAATATTTCGGAAAATCGATATCTATTTTGTCTGCCGTTGACATATCGATTTGTTTACATCTGAGTGAAAGACAAATTTGCATAATCTGACCCCCAACAACAGTCGTTCCTACGCTTCGCGTATCCAGGACTAAAAAGCTTATCGGTACACGCAAGCTTAAGTTCTTATAGAGTGTCAATCCGTACATGAAATAAAAGAAGCTTGAGCAAATTAAGCCGTTTGAAGAAAGAAACAGAAAGACTTGTTAAGCTACAGCTTTACTTACAAATACTGAACCGCAGCTACCTTAACAGAACTAGAATTTAGATAAAAGTTGCGCCCACAACCTTGAATGAACTTTCAACGCAGTTCAGGCTTAGCTTGCAAACAATTACCGTTATAAATAGACCACAGCCAGACTCTGGAAACCGAACATAATGGACCAAAAATAAAAGACCAAACTGCTTCCTATGATCCATTCTTGATAACAAACTGCTTCATTAAACTAAGTCTATTGTTTTTGTAATTAAGAGCGAGAGATATGTAAGCTAAAGCTTATAGACGCCACGTTTTTTTAGCGAAAATCTTGTTTTGAAACGCTTTTCTTGAAAGGTAGTCCAAAATTCCCAAACGGAATTTCCAAACGGGAATGAACGTTCCATTTGCTCACTTCTACCAGTTCCAGACATTTTGGCTTGGATCGCTCTATAAATGCGACCGTTGGGAATGTTCGCGTAAATGGAACACGCGCGTCCCATGGAAATTTTCATTTGCTGCAACGGTCGACAAACCGGTTTTCCCATGCAAATGGTAAACAACCAGCTGATATCTACGGGCGATTAAATTGAACACAGCAAAACTCACCATTATTCGCGTTTGACGCGAATCCACTCCGGACTGAAGCAAAGACCAAAACAACCAACAACGAAGCTCTAAATGTTACAAGCATGCTGAATATCTTGGAGCGACTTGAACGCCTCACCAGAAGCTCTCAAAGCACAGCTTCATGTGCGACATGCACTGGCGTGAAACGGGGCACGTGTTCCACGCTGTTATCATCCCACCTGTGCGCGGTTACCAAGCTGACGAATGACGGACTACTCAGCAGGGAAAGGGCCTGAAGTGCAACAACCACTGCTGATAGCTAGAGTTAGATCTTTAAAAATATTGCAAACAGAATGTTTTTTTACCTTGACCAGGTACGAAAATCAATCGACACAGCTGGAGAGAGCATCTAAAATTTGTTGAAATGGCCAGCATTGAGTGTCACAAATGCAAAATAGTGAAAATATGGCTCTACAAAGTCTGGAAAATTACAGACGTTTGTATGTTGGGGGTACGTTTGTGCCTCCAGTATACAAACGTCTGTAAAATACAGGCATAACGTGTTTCTTTGAAAGGAGATATAACCAGTTTCTCGTGTTTTTGCTGTAGGCTCGAGGGGGAATGCTTCCCTATATGGGACGTGCCGCTGGATAGGTATGGTTTTTGCCCCCCTCTGCCCTGAACAAGTATATCAGATTTCAAGCAAGTCTGTCGTTATCAGGGTCTGAACCTGTCCTTGACGGGGTATGGCTGCAAAACTGTCGTCGCATATTTAAAAATCCGAAATCCGGGAAACGTCAGGAGCTCCTGGAAACGTTTTTTCTCGCAAGTGGTTTTATAATAGACGGCGTTGTCCTGCACAGGGTAAGTATCAGTCCTAAACGGGGTCAGGGTTACAAACCCCCAGCGCACCATTTTTTGCAAAATGGGACAAGTACCCCTCTTCCCCCCCCCCCCCCCTTCCCACTCCGGGAAGGGAGGGATTGCGAGCACGAGGGATAATAGATATCCGTCGCTCACCTATCAGGAGCCTATAGATAAACGCGGCCCAGTTTCACTGCACAAGTCGAGGGTGTTTGCTAAGAAAACTTGGTTTCCATCGACGCCGGAAAACATCTCTGGGTCTTGCCAACTGGAATGACTGTGATATTCGCCCAGTCATGACTGCGTCAGAGATTTTTTAGTAGCGAACCCGAAAATCTACAAGGATAATTTGCGATCATGGTAGAGATGTGGGTGCAAGCGTAGTCACAGAATATTTCGACTTAATTATTTAGAAGAGTTGTCGGAGTCGAAATATAAACCGCATATTTAAATACAGTCGAAGCTCGATTATCCGGACTTGTGGGAACTGAGCTGAATCCGTTCCGGATAATCGAGAGTCCGGATAATCGAAAATAGAACCCAAACTAAAACTGAATGACTGAACAAGTGGAGTGTGAATTTGAATATTTCACTTAGAAACCGCAAAGAACACTGACCTGAGTAAATCAGAGCTAAGTGAAATGTTGCACTAGTACAGCGCGTGCGAGCTTAAAACGCGTACAGATTTGTGCTTTGAAGCGAAACAAATTCAGTTTGAACCAGTTCATTACTTAATTTGAAGGGAAAAAGTTTTGCTGCGGAACTTAAATATGGCTAATTAATATTCATAAAAACTGGGACCAGGCGAAGCAAGTCCGGATAATCGAAAAATCCTGAAAATCGAGGTCCGGATAATCGAGGTTAACTGTACATGCAAACAAACAAAGTCATTTTGCTTCGTTAGCTTTCAATAATTCAACCTCTTCTCGTTTCTGTGAATGTTTGACATACGAATTTCACGGAAGACCAGTTATGAATTTGTGAGCTGGCGCTTCAACAGGCCCGTTTGACTCGCAGTATGGACCTCAAATCTTTTCTAATCTCGCCTGCTCGGAAGCGAGTTAAAATACAAGAACGACAACTCAAAAGAACTTTCGTCAATGTGGGTTATTGACGAAATGATGAGATCAAGACGGTGAGATATTAGTCAAGTTGTTTTGGTCGGCGTTTTACTGAAACGTGACTGAGCCAAAGTCCACAAACACAAAGAAGAACGAGGTCAATATTCACAAATCACTTGACCGAACAAGACTTGTCAAGAAACCCGGGAGGGGGGAGGGGGGGGGGGGCATTCCCTTACATGGGCTATATAGGTATGTGCGGCCCCAAAGGGTCTGGTCATAGCCAGAAATTCCACACATCTTTGCTTCAAAAATGGCCGCAAGCATGCGCAGAGCACGCACATACGGATTTAACATGGCGGCGAAATATAAAGGAAATGAGGGGAAATCATATTGTTTTGCATTCTGTGGCGTAGCCGCACAAAACTCAGTGTTCCACATGATTTTAATAGAACCATGTTTTAATTGAGTAAAATATGGGGTTAGCCTCGGTGTAAAAAGTTGACGAGATTTGCTTTGTCTTACGAGGTATTGTTGTGCTGTACGCTTTTGTTTTGAATATTTGTTTTCTTTGTTTTACGCCATTCGTGAGTTTCACAGGTTTTCACACCGAGGTAAAGCCAAAATATGAGAAAAAGGTTGTTTTAAAAGGTGCCTTTTTGATCGAAATAATTTCATAAACTAGCCACACTTTTCTCTCAATCTTCCTTCAAATAGGTCTTACCTTCATGGTTTCCTTAGTCGGCTTCGAGAAAATAACAACATTGAACTAATTTCCCACAGTCTTATTCAAAAGATAAGATATTAGGCTCGCAAAAATATTATTCTTAGCTCTAATAAATTTTTTAACATGGTGCACCTTTTATATGAATAGTGACATTTTCCAGAAATGCGAGACGAGCCGAGATGAAGCCATTAGGTAGGAAAAATGCATCTTCGATTCGAGAGGTTTGCTTTCATTCGACTACGGTCGCCATATTGTTTTAACGTGTTTAGAGTGGTCAGTTGTTTCCCCCATACCAAGTTAGGTACTTGATATATGATGAACAGGCCGAATTTCGAAAAATAGCGGGAACCTCGAAGTAATTATTGAAGGAAGTACTGGAAGATATTCCCATATCCCAAGTCTGATGTAACACCAATTAAATCATTTCAAACTTGGTAAATTGATTTTGTGGATACATTTTGATCAATAATCCTTAAAATTAGCGAAGCTAAGAGCATGTAAACAACAATAATAGCCTTCATTTGTCCGCTCACCATGTTGAATATCAAAATATACGCGCCCGCCGTTCAATCCGCTGACTGTCTTGGATTTCTGGTTATGTTTTGGTCTGAAATAGAGTATGGCTTGTGCACTTAATTCCTGAATTGAGTATGCTTTTTAGAAGAAGCTACATCTTCATCATCAGGCGATAAGACCATCAACAAAAGAGTCACAAAAGCCACCTCAAATTAAATGTTTACACCAACCGTGTAAGTGAAATAGGTCTGAAATAGGGTATCGAATTTTTGGTCAGGTCTGAAATAGGGTAGGGAAAATCGAAGATTTTGGTCTAAAATAGGGTAAGGGTTTCAGAAGGCGGGCCGCACACTCCCACCCAATTTTCCTGGGAGTACTCCCGGGTCAAGAAAGACAATTCTACTGTTGTTTTTAAAAAAAGGAGAGAATTAACATCAGATTGTTTCAGAAAATTTTCACTAGTAAGCCAAATTACCAGATTCTCATTGGTATCCTGTACACCTATTTGCAAGGTTTCGCAAATTAATGAGGCCTTCCAAGGGGTAGAAGAGCTCCAAGACACCACTCTGCACTGGATTTTTGCCGTCATATTATGCATTTGCTTAGCAGTGGTCATTATTTTGAACATGTTTGTGATCATAGCCGTAAAGCAGCGGAAAGAACTACAGAAACAATTGTGCATTCTGTTGTCCAGCATGGCCATTGGCCATTAACTGCTGCCTTTTATATGCTTATTGTTTTCCACGCACCGCACCCGAATATCTGCATACTGCGATTAGCTGCTGAGTTCTCGATGTTTTCTTTTGTGTAGTCCTCTTTGTACCACTTGACAGTAATTGCTTGTGAGAGGTACCGTGCCGTACGACAATTAGTCGACTACAAGGTCATCGTGACGAAAGATCTCGTAAAGAAACTCGAGATATTTTCCTAGATGCTATCAGCATTCACATCATTTCCACCCCTAATCATGTTTGTGGCTGATGTGAACCGTTGAGTTTATACCAGCGTGGCACGTCGGTGAAAGTATTTTTGCAGTGCTTTGCTTAACTTTGGTCGTTGTTTTCTACCTAATGGTAAACCTCGGAGTACGGAAACGCAAACACATTAAAATAAGCCAAGTCAATGCCATGGTGGAAGCAAAGCTGGCATTCAAAGTTGCCAAGACGACAGGAATGTTATCTGTTGCACTTATCGTCCCAGTTATTCCAATGTGCGTTACAGGCTTAGGAGAAGCTATTCCAGCAGTTTTGGATAACGTTTTGCTCTGCTCTTTGCGGACAGCGATTCAGCTCTGTGGTAAATCCTCTCTTCTACTGCTACTGAGACCTGCGTTTCAGGAACGCGGTGTTCGAGCTGTTAAGAATTCGGAAAACCGAAGCAATCCAGCCAAAAGTAGAAGTCGCGCCAAATGCGACACGGAAGAAGGCATTTGGCGCTTTGCAAGATATAATAATGCGCTTTATTTAACCATCTTAAGTGAAAAAATACAATGGCAATACAATATTAAAACGCAGGTGCTAAGTGCACGGAGAGCAGTGCTTGCCGAGTACGATCAGCATCCATCGATCTATCACTGATACCAGGCTTCGTTCGTAATCGTCCTCGTACGTCTGGCGAGTTAACGCTGAAGAGAAGTCAACGCTGTCAGCTCCCTCCATCGTTAAAAGCATTACCTGCTTCAGCTCTTGTCAGCTGCCTCACCAGCCTTCCTCTTCTGTCCAAACAAGTGCCTTGATCCATTTTAAGTGGGAATCTAATCACCAGGCGAACACATAAACAGGCTGGATTAAAAAAAATGATGCAAATGATGCAGGAAGAATAGCATATTTTGTCAGAAGAGTAAGAAGATCAAAATCCTTAGTTCCTATCAATTACTTCCATAAACATTTCTATCAAGCTAAGAAAAGACAGTTTATAGAGGACACTAGACAGCGCGCATGCTTAACTCTGTTGTTCCAAATAAATAATTTGCAGTTTTCCAATTTACCAAAAAAATAATTTTGAAGAGTGCAACTTTGCTGAAAAGATGCTGATCTTAAACCACACCGTAATATACTGACGTTCCAGACAAACAAGGTCGCGAGGTTATCTGTTTAAGATACCGATCTTTCTTTCGTTATTTATTTATGTGCAATATTGCCGGTCGTTGGAACTTTTTTTAACACCTGACAATTGCAAGTACTGCACAAACTGATAGCTGCATGATAGCCTGTGTGCGTCTGGCGAATGAAAATGCTGGAAATTCAGTTGATATCCGTAGTTCAGTTTTTCATGATATATCATTATTTCGCTATGAAATGGAATCATCCGTTTTAAACTGCTTTCGCATCTTCACTATCAAGGAGTATTCGCGTTTATAGTAAGCTTAAAAGTTACCTCAGTCTGCATGCAGTACTTGCTTTGCAGTGCTGGGCTCATTTTAGGCTCTCAGTTTGCAATTTTAATTTGATTTTTTAGGACGGGAAAAAAAGGCTTCGTCTCATTCCGTTTCATTATTTGAGTCATTATTGCACGTCTTTTTTAGTTTACAAAGGTAATCAAATCGAATCCATAATCAAAAAAAGGTCACTCGAATTCCTCAGAGAAGTTGGTTAGCTCGACTCAACACGTGTAAACAATGCAACAGCGTAAGGCGTTTTATTCCTTCTAAAATTCGTGTACAGCAGTAAGACATATAAAAAGCTTTAACTCCATGCCATGTAGCTTTGCAAAAAATCTCGCCAATTGTATAACCGATTCAAAAATGTTCTTTAACTTGGTTATATAATTTTAGAATAGGCCTTAGTAAAGCTTTGCTAACAACAATAAAAATGGGCTCAAGTTATACGTTACAGTGTAACGTAAAAGTAAAGCTATCAGTATCAACCTCGAGCCCGTTTCAAACGTCGTGCTACTGCCGTGCTTAGCTGCAATCATGGACAAAAGTAGTTGAGACACTCCCCACAAAAAAAAAAACTCGTTGTTTAAACGCGCGAGGTTTCCAATCTCCAATTCTCACATTTCGACCCCCCTTCCCCCTTTTCAATGTTGTAACCACGTGACAGTATCCACGGAGCGTATTTCAACATTGAAAATGAGGAGAGGTGGACTTGGCTGTCGACAAAAAGGTTTTTTTTTTTTCAATTACGGAAGGACGCTGATAGAAAGCGATTATTTTTGTCCATAATTGTGGCTCGACTATCACACGAATGCAGTACGACTCGGTTTCAGACGTCGAATTTAATTCCGTCCAATAAAAAGCTGTTGCCCAATCAAAAACTCACCAGCCGTTGTACGAAGCGAATCAATTACTTAAAGTTCGACACGGCAGTAGCACGACTTTTCAAACGTCGTTCTTAATTCTTCCACACGGCAGTAGTGCGACGTTTGAAACGGGCCCAGTTCATACGTCGCATTTCTGCCATGTCGAATTCAATTCAATTAAGTACGGCAGAAATGCGACTGTTGATTCATACGTCGCACGTGTGCCGCACTTAATTCATACTGCAAATTATACTTCTGATTGTGCTTCTTTTGTCTCGAGAAAATGCAACAAAAGTTTCCCGTTCCTGCCTCAGGACCTGGCGGTATGTAAATCTATGTATTAGATTCAACACGGCAGAAATTCGACGTTTGAATCGGTGCCTCATTTCTGCCGGATAATGCGACAAGACCAGTCGAACGTGCGGCAGAAATTCGGCAGCTGATTCAAAGCGCTGCTGACACGGCAGAAATGCAACGTATGAACCGGGCCTTAATTTGCTGTTAATTCAGAAACTGCAGCTGTTTCGTCCGGGTACAGGCCATCGCTTAATGGCATGTATTTCATTTCCATACCAGGATTTAAATTCCCTTTGTTTGTAGAGGGTATGTATCGACTCATCTGGCATGGTATGGCGCGCCCCCATGTTAGGTAATTTACATAGCATAATGTTCGAGCGATTCTATATCGAATCAGGAGTAAAGCCAAAACAAGGTCAATTTTTCCAGTCAATCGCAGATGACGCCAACAGCGCAATGAGCCAATCAGAGTTCGAAGCAATTGACATGTAGTCGGTGCTAAGCGTGGGGACATGCATGCAAGCAAGTCATTGGTTCTCATTGGTTGAGACAGTGGCCAAAATAATGCAAAAGCAAAGTAAACGAGAATTTCTTCCGACACTCAATTAAAAATTGCTCGTAACCAAAAATACAAACAAACAAACAAACAAAAATAAATAAGTAAATTATTTTTCAAGGCTTTGGTCTCTTTAGACTCATATCTATAGGCAGGACCTCTATATAAATCGGGGTTAAATGCTTCAAATGAAGTTT
Organism: Pachyseris speciosa; assembly: GCA_016490735.1. Classification (NCBI taxonomy): domain Eukaryota; kingdom Metazoa; phylum Cnidaria; class Anthozoa; order Scleractinia; family Pachyseridae; genus Pachyseris; species Pachyseris speciosa. Next base: position 52,362 of record JAEMWC010000597.1, read on the forward strand.
TGCTTCTACTTTCTCAGGAGGATCTAATTCAATTTTGTTTTATGTTTTACAAAAATTATTATTTAATTATTTCTTGAATTATTTAATTATTTATTGAATTAGAGCGCAGTGTAGAGAGGAGGAGATAGCTAGCAAGATCAATGCAGACCTTGATGCTGAAAAATGATAGTCTCAAAACGTGGGGGAGAGCGTGCAGCAAATAATGATCAAGATCGGTTATAGGAGGCTAGTTGGTGTTAAGTAGGGGGATCAAAGGTCTCCATTTCTTCGGTGTTGAGCCTAGTTTGTAGGTTTCAATATTGAATTGAGATTTTAAAATCACCAAAAACGTTTTTAAGTTGGGGATCTTATTACTGGTCTTGGAACACCATATGTAGTATCTCGCTAGAAGAAAACAAAAGTTTAATTGCAGCGAGAATTTCGTAGAATCCGACCTCAGGCCCAAAAAAACTGTAATGTCTCTTAGGTAGTTTTGAGGTGTTAAGTTAACGTCCAGAAGTTTTTCCATCAAGTTTGTCCAACATAGTTTGACTTTTGTACATTGCCAGAAAAGATGTACATAATTCTCGGGGGCGTTACTGCAGAAAGAGCAGTTTGTGTCCTGTTTGATACCAATTTTTGTTAAAAACGTGTTGGTGGGCAGAATTCTAAAAAGAAGTTTGTATTGAAAACTGATAAGAGTCGTACTTTTTGTGCACATGGATGCCAAGGTATATGCGGTTTTCCAAACAGCAGCACTCCCTTCAAACAACCCTATTTCCTTTTAAGCTTTTAGTAAATGTGTTGAAGAAAGACTCAGATGGGAAAGAAACTCTGGGTATTTTGGGGAAGTTCTCGTTATAGTGTTGTCTAAGGGCTGATATAAGTCCAAAATATTTCAAGGGTTTTATTTGTGCTTTGTATCTCTCATTACACTCTTGAAGAGAAAGAAAGTTTCTCGAGTCCATCATTAAATCTTTTACTTTCAACATTCCGTGGCGAAAGAGATGTTTGTCGAAAACCGACGTGTTATCAATCCTTATTAACCAATTGTGCAATAATGATTGTTCGAAGAATTGTTGTTCGGTTTTTATGGCATCCTCAAAGTTGACTTCTGACCCTATTTCTAATAACTCTTGTAAAAAGGAGTTGTTTACTGGTATTGTGCGGAGGGTGTCAGCCTTGTTAAGATTTATTCGCTTTAAAAATTAAATTACCGCCATATTTTCCAAGTTCAAGATCGACAAATTCTTTCCATTTTCCATGGTTCGAATAATCGAAGTATTTGCTGATCCACACAGTCTTCAGAGATTTATTAAACAAAGATATATCAATCATTTTTAGGCCACCTTTGTCGTAGTCATTTATCACAACAGAACGCTTGATCATGTCACCTTTGTTGTTCCATAGGAAATTGTAAAGAATATCGATCGTTTCCTTGATAGAATTCTGGTTTGTCGCTAGTGGTGATAAAATATATGTAAGTTGAGATGCCGCCAGGCTTTTGATCACCTGAATTTTGCCTATTAAAGTAAGTTTTCGGTATTTCCAACAGCTCAGGACGTTTCTAATTTTATCTATTTTCTCCTTATAATTCATGATTAAAGAGGTATTAGTGTTGGTAGAAATCCAAACGCCAAGGACTTTAACTCCATTTTCTGGCCATTTAAAATTTTTTCGGGGAGGAGCTTCAACTTCTTCCCCACCATTGATCCAATCCATGAGGCTGAATCCGTTTTCTTGTCATTAATTTTAAGACCAGATACTTCACCAAATTTATCAATCATAGGGCAGTGGATAACGATTCCCGCGCACCCTTGAGAATTAAGGTCGTGTCGTCTGCGTATTGGCTTATTTTTTATTTCAGAATTATTCACTGAAATTCCTTTAATGTTGGCGTTAGCCCTGGTTGCCTTCCCTAAAATTTCGACCGATAATATAAATAGATAAGGAGAAAGAGGGCATCCCTGTCTGACCCCTCTTTGTAATTTAAAAAAATTGCACGCCCATCCATTATTTAAAACGCAACTGTCGATATCGTTATCAAAAGTGCGGATCCATTTTATTAAGGATGGTCCAAAAACCAAAATGTTCAAGCGAACGGTCTACGAAAGACCATTCAAGTGAGTCAAAAGCTTTTTCAAAGTCAACAAAGAGCAGCAGACCCGGGATATTCTGTTGTGTGGCATAGCTTATGGTACTTTTAATCAGTCTTATATTTTCTCCAATAAATCTTCCTTTCATGAAACCAGTTTGGTCATTGTTGATGAGTTTTGGAATAACGATTTTAATTCAGTTCGCAATGGCCTTTGTAGCTATTTTGTAGTCACAGTTAAGAAGAGTTACAGGGCGCCAGTTTTTATGTAGTGAGGATCAGAATCTTTTTTTGGTATGAGTTTAATTATACCTCGTCTTTGTGTGAAAGAGAGTGTTTCTAGCTCATAGGCATAATTAAGGGCATTGATCAGGATATTCGACAAATCTTCCCAGAAAGTTTTTTAAGATTCGGCAGGAAGACCGTCGGTTCCAGGGGATTTGCCAGATTCCATGTCTTTTAGTGCAGCTAGACATTCCTTTTCAGTTAATGGGCCTTCACAGCTTATGGACTCATTATTATTATCTAATTCAAAATTTAATGAGTCACAGATTCTTTTGATGTGCGTTATTAGCTTCAAATATCCCTAAATAAATTATGTATCCTAACGAGGGATTTTTACGCAACATACGCATGTAGTTTAAAAAAAAAAACAGAACATAAAAAAAAAAGAAAATAATTAAAGCCTACTTTCTTTTAGTAGACGGACTGGTAAAGGTGCTAGAGTGTGGAGGGCTTCGATTTGATTTCAGTTTCACGATAGAAAATATTGTATAGACAATATAATAAATGAAATTTGAAAAACTGGCACGAGTTTAAGTAATATATTTACAACAACTTTCGCGCATGTTGTATGTGACTCGAATACTATCATCGCCTTCTTCACGTATCTCGGCAAGGTTAATTTTTCTAGTTTTTCTTCGGAAATGCGCGTCAAAGACAATTTTCACTTCGTTTTTCTCCGTTTCGTCTGGCCTTTTCAACGTAATATATAATCGTGTTTTCGTTTTATCTTAAGTGTGATAAGGCTTGAGCCAGCTCTTAAATTTGCATATTTTTGTTTTAAGGGGAAGGATTTATCCCGACCGATCGTTATGAAACTTGGCAAGCAATTTAGTATCCACATTTGTGGCCAATTGACACTGCTCTTTCATCTTAAATTTTGGTCACGTGTTTTTTTTTAAACCCGAAAACGGGGAAAGGAAAGCCATCTTACACAAACCTTTTTTTGTTCTTTGTTCTCTTACGCCTATTGAGAGCTTTGTCATGCCGCCTTTTCATTGTGTCCACGTGTTAACGGAATCGATAAATTAAGAAAAATAGATCACGTGACATATTTTATGTCCAAACATCTCACAATGAAAAGGACCTACACCACATTAGAAGGCGGAATTACATTGAATAAATGAATGAAATCTTTATTTCAACTCGATGGGGGTTTTCAGCTTAGATGGTGGGTTGCGCATCTAAAATAATTATACTCTTTAAACTATGAACATTTAAATATGAATAAAATCCTTAACATCTAAATAATTACTTTCTTTAAGACTATGTACATTTAAATGTATACAAAATCCCTATGAAAATATGTGGGTACATTACAATGGTTCTTCTAAACATTTTGAAGCAGAAAGGTTTTAGAATTTCTAAGTCACATGCAAACATAAACATGCATCGTGAAGTCATTAATCGAGAGATATCACGTGACACTAAAAAATACTTTCATGTGGTCAAACAAGTGAAATACTTTTTTAAATTCAACATTTATGAAAAGGATAAGAAAATGGAAAATGGAAGCACTTTCAATGTGGGGGGTTGTCTATTTATAAATAGCCTTAACACACATGAGTATACTTTTCATTTTCCCTTTTTGTTTAGACATGGCAATAGTACATTAAGGCAGCTATAGCATGTTGTTTTCAAATCAACACCTTTTCAATTTTCTGCATACTATGAAGTGTGTTTGGCTGAATTTGGATAACGCAATACTATCCATTCTTTACCATATTGTTTTTGGAGGTGTCAGGGTCTGAGTTTCATACGACGTCATTTCATTTTCTCCTTTTTCATCGGTTGGTCATAAGAATTCACCCTAACAGGCTTCATTGATAACTATTGCAATATTTGCATAAATATTCCTCGGCTACCTTCCTGACTTCACTAAAGCATGAGTTACTACGCGGTTTACTGACTACATTAGCTTATCTTTCCAATGAATGCACCGATCAATTGGAAACTTCGACATTGCTCCCTGACAACTCTACGTGAAGTGTGTTGTCCTCTCCTCTGGGCCAAAACGTTGTTCAAATGCCCCACCTTTAAATGACATGTATTCGACTTCTCTAACGAGCTGCTTTCAGCACGTAGCTCAGTATTCATGTTTTTCCAAAGGGAACCAACACTCTTGCTAGTAAAACTCTGAAGTCCTTTTGAATGATGAGGCATTCTGGTGCATAGGCGCAGGAAATCCTCCAGCCTTATTTACTTATTTCCTACAAACTTATTTCCTATTTACTTATCCTTTTAAAAAACCTTCGAAATCTAGTTAAATTCAAGTTAAATTCCCTTATCTTCCAAGGCAAAGATTAAAGTTCCAACTTTCTGAGGAAGGTACACAGTCAAACACTCAGGCTATGCCCGCGGGCGAATGTTGAAAGTCTCGAATTGGTCGGCTCATACAGTTATCTTGTCGAGGAGCTCATCGCACATAGACTTTCCAGAAGTCTCCGGGCGACAAAGTCATATCGTTCTTTTTATCATCGCATAACTGATTGTTGGGCCCGATCAGCCAAAGGCTCTGTAGAGCGACGAATGCAGCACGGTTGTACATCCTGTTTTGTTTCGTTTTGTTGTAATGACCCCACTTTCCGACGCGGTGATTGCCGTCATCCTTTCCCCAAAGGAGGCAGTTCACAGAGAGAAATGAGTTATCGTCATCCATTCTCTGAAAGGAGCCACAAGAATCGGGCATAACATCGGTCTGACCGCTGAAGTACTGGACTACAGCTTCACCAGTGTTGTTAGGTGCCGTGGTCACGTGGAACGTACGTCCTCTTTGTTTCTTGCAGTGGAATCTCAGCTGAGTGAAATTCAGCTGCGTTCTGAGTGCCTTTAAGCCGCTTTGTGCGAGTCTCAGGTTATTGTTGCCATATTCACTGATTTGGTGGTGAGATGTTTCCAGAGCCCAATCGTCAAAGAAAGAGGCGGAGCTGTCTGCAACAATGTTCGCGACGAGAAGCCACCCTCCTGAAAACAAAAGAAATTCTGATGGAGTAAAAGACAACAAGAGTCATGAAGAGTTCGTAAGCGCAAAGCTTTCTTAGTCTAAATTACAGCGGTTGGACAGATTCTCCTCATGCCTCGTTGAAATAGTTCCTTCCTTCAATCCAACGCTTTCAGGGCAGCGCTCTGATCGTACTAGCTTTAGACGCCAAGTATGGGTGTATATCATTTACGCTGACTATCCTGCGATTAGAACTACTTTAGGCGCAAAGCTTTAAACGATTATATTTGTCCATACAGAAGATGGATAACGCACAAAGTTAATGTATAAACACCAATCGGAAATCTCAAATAAAGTCGCATTAAAGTGCAATATTGAAATAGTGGCCTTTAATTTCTGATACTCAGTTACACTGTAATGGAATGACGTGTACCATTTGATTTCCCTCAGTAGTGGAATTTCCCGATCAGTTTCCGTATAAATGGTGAGCTCCCTATTTTTCTAACAGGAGAGATGTCTTCGAAAAATAACGATTAATGTCGTTTGGAACTGGTAAGCTTCATTGCTACTGAAGATCAGTAATTACGTATTTTGAGACAAACCAAACCAGGCAATAATCACTATAGTAATTTCATTTGTGACAAATTAGCGAGAAAATCCGTGATTTAAATCCAAGATTTTACTTCTTCAATCTCGTACCCAGTGGTCGAGAAACGAACAACTATGGAAAGTTCTGATCGGGAAGTCCGAAAATATTGGACTTCCGCTTGAATTGCGTATGCTTAGAGTTCAGCGCCATGTTGGAGCTCACTCCACTTCCGGTCTTTCTATTGTTTGAAAAAGCCAATCAAAATCCTAAACGTAACGGATCGTTCCAGAGTCGCTCGTTTCTGCAAGCGTGCAACTTGAGATACGAGATTTGATAATACCTTTTGTTAGGGTCTCTTATTATAGCTGACATTCCGTAACAAATTATTCACCATTCGAAGCTGCCGCTGGCAATTCTGTTCCCTATCCCACCCCCCGGGTCCCAACGTCGCTTAAGATGGCTCTGTATAGTTTGGTAAATTTAGTATTTTGAACCAGTATAACGGAGTCACTTCGCCACCCGATATTCGCATTGTTATTCCTTTATTGTCGTGTACACACCCATATATATACATTGATCACGTGCTTCTAAATCATTCCGATAACGTAATTACAAATCTTATATTACATCAATTCACACAAACACTAAATCCCTCCCTTGATTGGAGTTAAAAATCAACTATACGTAGTAATGCTATTTTCTGGAAAATAGGCGAAACCAACAAAACTCATTTGCATATTAAGACTTGCAAACGTTCAGTACAAGTTCAGTGAGAAACTGTAGTTCATAGCTGATAGTCCTTTAGATGTGTCGGTGCACGTCTGACACTAACAGATCTCCTCCCATCCTGTTCCACTGCCCGTGGAGGGTTGACTGCTGTGGAAAATCAACATCCACCACGTAATCATCTTCCTCCCATACAACAGTGTTCTCGTGAAACTTGTGGACATGCGACAAACTGCGCATGAACACACGTCCATTGTTTGTTCTGCCGCGCCTGCTGTAGCAAAACGTTGTCTCCTGTTTTGATGTCTGAAGGACTTACTTTGCACTCTAGATTCTGGGTGCAGCTGCTCCATTGAATGCTTGCAATGTTTCCTCCAGGGTCGGTGGGTATTGGATGACGTTCCCTTATCACTGTTTGGTTTGCACGACGCATATCCACACCGTTGGGCTTTGGAACTGCTACTAAAGGCGAACCCCAAGGTGTTCGGCCTTCAACATCTTCAATTATGTCGAGATCTTGTAATTCCTTGAGCTTTGTCTCCACATCTTTGCCAACATGAAATGGCAGGCGGCGCTGTGGTTGCACAACTGGAGTAATTTCCGGGTCAATATGTATCTTTAACTGATAATCTTTCAGTTTGCCGATGCCATTAAACACCGCAGTGTGTTTGTTCACAATCTCTTGGACAGATTCCACTGTATGCTGGTTAACCGTACTCTGATTTTGCGGTCCAAATCTTAGTAAACCAAGCTCTGTTGCTGCTTTCTGGCCTAGAAGTGATCCCGCATTTGAATTTTCAACAACCACAAAATTGGTCTGCTTGTGACGCTGTGTTGACACAGCTGCGCTGAATGTTCCTTTGACAGGAAGCGGCGTTGTCGAGCCATACGTGTAAATTTTGAGATGAGAAGTTCTCAGTTCAACTCCTGCACCCGACAGTCGGTTGAATGTAGCGCTGTCCAGTACATTGACACTAGCAACCGAATCTATAATAACGGGAATCAGCGTACCTTCAACAGTTATTGG
>JAEMWC010000597.1:77500-135000 GCA_016490735.1 Pachyseris speciosa
ATCGCTTAAATTGTAAGCTGGTTTTGCAATTTAACACGGAAAAATGGAAAACCGATTCTGTGGATATTTACTGCTCGAAATACCAACGCCAACTTCCGATTAAGCTTGACAAAACACTGGCACTTCGATTTAACAGTTTGAAAGAAAGCGAAGAATTTGGTATAAACCGGCGTCTTAGATCCGTTGACCAGTTTCTCGAAGATAACCGATATCTCCAACAGTGAAAAGAAAAGCTACGTTCAAACAACCGGTATTGCACCATCACTAGTACTTAGTCCACCACTCGGTCAATATTTGTTTAGCTTCAAAAACCGGGTCAAGAAACGCTCTAATAAATTCGTTTCCTATAAGAGGTACGTTGGAGGAATTCAATTCTGACTAAACATTTCTTTTAGAAAGGCTTTCGCGATTTCTTACTCTGACCCCTAAATAAATATTTTTGTGCAAGAGCATTTGAATTTGCGTGAATTAGTCAACCGTGAACTAACACGAAACATCGCTTCGTATTCTATGGCCCCTTCTTTTTCTTAACAATAACGAACAGTTCAATCTTGAAATACACAATAGTTTGCTCTCTCTTGTGGTGTAAAAGTTAATCCTTAACAAGAAAATACAACGTGAGTACGATACTTTTCAAGTTCGGGTAAAGTTGTATACCAACCTGTATACCGGAAACGCATTTAAAGCCGTGGTTGTATGCTAAAATTGCTGCTTACTCGTAGAGAAATGGCAGTTTTATTTTACGGTCAACGCAAAAATGGTTTCGGAATTCGAATAGCACAAAGATATAAAAATATTGTAAGGCGATAAGTATAAAGCGAGATACAAATTTTTATGCACCCAACAAATTTCACTGAAAAATTTAATGAGATGTTTGAGGTTAACACGTCCAAAAATAACTCGTTTTGAATATTTAATAAGCTGTTTGCGGTTTAGCTACGCATGAAAGTATAAAAGTTAGCTATTCGTAACGAATTGTTACACCTGAAGAATATAACGGGTAAAAAAATGTTATCTATCTGTCTAACGTGTATTCGGCGTTGAACAAATTAATTTTGAAGATCTTTAATATTCTTTGCGTGTTTTGTGCGGTTTGGTTTATCAAGCTATAACTTAATTTTTCTTGCGATTCAGTCAAACTGATATGTTGCTGAAAACCGATCAAAAGAAACGCTTTCAATTAAATTCCTTTGCTATGAAATGTATATTGAAGTAATTCAATTCCGGCTAAACATTTCTTTTGCAAAGGCTTTAACGATTCGTGACTTTGGTGACCACTCACGTTAATTATTACAAAATTCTCTAGTGAAGGTAAGTGGTGAGCAAGTGGCGCAATCGGATAAGGTGCAGACTATGAGCGATGAGATCTGAGGGTCGCGCGTTCCAAAAAAAAAAGGGGTAATGCAAGAAGCGGCTCGTCGCTAAGCGACGGCCGCTTAACAAATCCTCTCACCTGCAATCGCCAACTGTTCAATATATGACTCGTCGCACACTGCTCCACATGGAAAGAAAACAACGTCACTAGAACGTTTCACTCGATAAGTAGTCGATCGTTCACGAGAGCGGATGAAAATGGGTCGGGTAACATCGAGATTGGCCTCGTCTATCGTCGACGTCTGCGTCTACGTGGAAGCGTTTTGTTGAGTTTGGGATCGTATAAAACCGATAATGGAGATAAAATCGATAAATGTTCGGAACACAATCCGAAGATTGGACCACTCACGGACTTACACACTTGATAACATAGTAGCTATTTCTCTTCTACGAAGAGAAGTAGCTACAAAAACCTTCAATCAGTTAGATTATGCAGGCCAACTAATCTACCTCACAAGAAGCAGAATCAAACAAACAAATCTTACCTTTCCTTTACGAAATCTTTCTCGCTTCAGAATTCCAGAAGTTAATGGAAATGTTAGGACGTGGAAATGTTAGGACGCGGAGGTAAGTTTCATTTGCCACACTATTCAGGGCTGAGTCGAAACACGGACACGACAATGAAAAAGGCTGCGGCGTGAGTGGTAAGTAATTGGTTTACTAATTTTTGTGGGGGTAGAATTCACCTGTTGTTGTTCCTGTTTTTTTTTTTTTAATGCAAATTGAAAGAGTTCTGTCTAATGCTAGGAAACCCAAACGCTTGAATAACTGACTTTCGCTAATCGCTGTGGCTTGTGCGAACATTCCGAAAACATTAGACTCTTGATGTTTCACTGTTTTAGCTCTAAGTTAGCAGGCTTATGGCTGTGTTATCATAAGTTTGGTTTGCCATGTTCATTGTTAAAACACGAATCGGAAATTAACATCTTGGCACAGCTTCGCAGACTGAATTAAGACTTCCTTGCTAAAAGTTAACCGTTTATTTCGGTTATCAAACAAGAGCCTATACATTACGTAATTTTAGTTTTGTTGAAGAAGCATATTCCTGGAAACGAAATATTCCGTGTGGAAACTTAAGCTGAACATTTAACCGGCAGAAATCTTTTTTAGGGAACGTTCACTAATTCTCTGAACCCCAGAGCTGCTGTTGGTTTTGTATCACGGCCTTATGAAGCACAAGTACTCAGTAATATTCATGCTTGGTTATGCGGTCGACCTCGGTTTCCGTGAGTATTAAGAAAAAGAATCCATTGCTTGACCGCCGGAGGAGGAGGAGGAAAAGCCCATTATACACACTAACTATTCTATCTCACAACAAAAAACAAACAAACAAACAAATGAGGAAAAAAAGAAAAGAAATCTTACTTCCTTTGCGAAATCTTTCCCACTTCAGAGTTCCACAAATTGATGTTAGTTTTTAAGCGTGTTTCGCAATAGCGCGGAGGGAGGTAACTTTCACTAGAGCTATATTCAAGTCCACAGGCGTCCGCACCAAATGTTTTTTCACTGTAATTCGTACTATTATGCATTAGTTCACTGTCTCAATTTTGATTGGCTGCAAACACGCAGCTAATTACTGCTGACATGCCACTGTTTTCGGTTTTATACATGCAGAAGTGACTGTCATACAAATTAAAATGGCTTGGCGGGTGCTAAAATATTAGTAGTTATTGCGAGGAAACCAACATAAACATTTAAAACAAGCTGAAATAATTAAAATAATGTTACTAGTTCTCCTACACCGCTCTATGGGTTTTCAGAACCTTTTACCTAGAAATTAAATATACTGCATGGTCTGTTAGGAATGTTAAGCTGAAAGATTTGTTAGGGAACGCCAGGAAATCCTCTGAGCCCCGAAGCAGTAGTTTGTTTTCTAAAATTGCAAACTGCCATGGCCTTATCTTTGCAGTTTAAACGTCGTTATATTGTAGACCCTTCGGAAACAAAAGGAATTAGTTGTTAAGCATTGGCGAGCTGATTTCAAACCGCAGTTTTCACAAAAGATCAGAGTAAGTTAGTTTTAAGGGCAATTCAAACACGGACACGAAGCCATGAAAAAAACTGAGCCGTGAGTGGTGTATATTCGGTTCGCAATATTTTTAGGGTAGAATTCACCTGCTGTTGACTTCCTGTTTTTCAATGTAAATTAAAAGAGTTTAATTTAACGCTAGGAAACCTTGGCGCCTGAATAACTGTTAACGCATCTGTCATGTTTTGTCTATACCATTGTCTAATTATAATCTGCAGCGGCGGTCCCACGTTATGAAATGTGAATTTTAAAGCCAATTGAATACGATCTATTACAAGATCTATTTTGGTATTTAATGTTATGCAGTTATTTTTAACAATTGTTGTTTCTGGTGGTTTCTAAATTGGAAACATATATATGCAAGCCACTGACTCTAAGGCGACTTGTTTATCCCGCCTAAATAAAGACTCCGCATTTATATGCTGCTTACCAGGAGGCCGCAGATTTAGGTTGTCACAGATTTAAGTCTAATAGAGCCAAGTCGGGAAGCCGGTGTAGTCTGTCCGCTGAGTATAATACTGCAGTGAATGCTGATGGTGTTGCTTATCAGCAGTAATTCAAGATTTGCGAAGTCATCTAGGTGTAAACTTAATTACAGTTGTAAAATATTTCTCGCTGTGTTTGCTATCGATTCCTTACTTTAGGGCCTGTTTACATGAGAGAACTCAATCCGGGACGAGTTTCATCCCGGGATGAGATTCACCTCGGTGTCTGGTTATTTGCACCCTGGTGTTTACATGATTCCGGGGCGAAATTTCAATCAATCAATCAAACTTTAATTATCCACGGAGTCCATTTCACTAAATAGTGCTCTCCCATGGAGCATTAAAAATACGATAACTATTAATTTAACGATGACCATTAAGTTAAAATATTAAAATAAGAATGTATAGTTAAAAAGTCTAATTTATCTACTACTCAAATTTAGACAAGTTAAAAATATATCGCAGTAGGTCCTAAAAATTGTTTAAATTAATGGCCTATTAATTTAAAAATAGTAAAATAAGAATCTATAGTTAAAAGATTAATTTATCTACTACTCAAAATTAGACAGGTTAAAATATATTACAGTAAGTCCTAAAAATAACTTAATACTTAATTAATTAAAGCATAAAAATTGTTTAAACTAGTGGCCTGCTTAGCCTCGCTAGGTAAACTGTTCCATGTTATGGCACCCCTGTAGCGAAAACTCTTTTTAAGGGCTTCTGTGTTCGGTCTAGGGATGAACAGATTTAGTTCAGAGTCACGTCGATTGTATCTATAGATAGTACTGGTATTCACGAATCTTTCGGCTATGTACTCTAGCAATTGTTTGTTCACTGTTTTGAACAATAAACTTTTCATTTGTTTGGTTCGTCTGGCAGCAAGGCTCGTCCAGTTAAGGTCAGAAAGAATCTGAGAGGATCTTACGTCCCAGTCAACTCCAGATATTATGCGAGCAGCTCTGTTTTGTAATTTTTCGAGTTTTTTACTTAAGCCAGCACCAATGCCACCCCACACAACACTAAAATAATCTAGATGTGGCAAAATGAGAGATTTGTAGATTGCTATGAGTAGTGGTTGGGGGCATAGTGGCTTAAGTCTTCTTAGTGCTGCAAGACCTCTCGCAACCTTTCTATTGACCTCAGAAATATGGGGACCCCAAGAAAGTGTTTCATCCACTTGTAATCCAAGACATTTATAGGAGTCAACTCTTTCTATTTGATGGCCATCATGATAAATGTCTGGGACACTAGGGAGTAGCGAAATTTTATGTCGAGTCCCAGTGAACAGACATTTAGTCTTGACAGCGTTTAGACCTAGGCGATTAGAATCAAGCCATTGTTTAAGATTGCCTAAGTCACGTGTCAGGGATGAGATCAACTCTTCATGGTCCTTTGATGCATAAGTAAGGACCCCACAACGTATGTAATTAATTTCAGATTGGACGTTGTCCAAAACAGTAACCAGTGTTCTATCAGATAGATAGTTTCTAAAATGGTTTAGAGTAGTACCTCTGAGACCATACAACTCTAATTTCGCTAGAAGAATATCATGGTCAATGGTATCAAATGCCTTTTTTTAGATCAATAAACAGGACTGCATTTGTTAATCCATTGTCACTGTTCAGATACCAATTATTCGTCATATCGATAAGAGCTGTTAAGGTGGAGTGTAGCCGTCTAAACCCAGATTGAAATTTAGAGAGTAAATTGTTTTCATCCAAGTATTTATATTCCTGATTAAAGATCGCTTTTTCAAAAAGTTTAGCAATTACTGAAAGAACAGATATGGGCCTATAATTAGCAGGGTCTACCTTTGAGTCAGCCTTGAGGATTGGAGTTACCCTGGCATTTTTCCAGTTACTGGGAATAATACCAGTAGAAATGACTGAGTTAAAGACGTGTGTCAAGGAGGCCGCTGTAAAAGGAAAAGATGCCTTGAGAGGGCAAGCTGTTATACCATCGAGGCCTTCAGCTTTGTTTGTAGGTAAATTGTTTACTAGTTTAGATACCTCATCTATGGTTATTAGTTTCAACTCAAAGTTCGTATGGGAAGGATTAATAAGATCGCAAAAACTGACTCGAGGGGGATTTATCTTTGAGGCCAGGGTTGGACCTATTTCCGTAAAATAATTATTAAAAGCATTACATACCTTGTACGGATCACTGATATCTTCGTCATCTATCACCAATTTCTTCACCTGGGTTGTGTTTTTCTTTTTAGGTAATATCGAGTTCACTCCATTCCAAGTGGCTTTCACTTGGCCACTATTACTCTCAAAATAGGAGTGATAGTCCTTTTTACGGGCCATAATAGAGTGAATAACCTGGTTCTTAATTTTTTTATACTCGATCCATTTGGTTTGGTCGTTGGTAACAGTTACGATACGTTTTAGTCGATCTCTTTCCCTCATTAGTCGTTTGATGTCAAAATTAAGCCATGGTGCAGAAGATGAATTTCGCACTCTCTTCTTTTTAAACGGAGCATGATTGTTTGCTATTGTCAGGAATACATGTTTTCCTAGACTACCATGCCTGGACCAGTAGGGTCGTGAATTTGTTCTATCGTGGCCCATGATGCTAGTTCAATGTCGCACATAAAATTTTTAAGTACAAAGCGTTTGTACATACATACATGTCGCACATAAAATTTTCAAGTACAAAGCGTTTGTACTTCTTCTTTGTTTTCAAGCGATATAAATTAAGCTATGGTCATTGACTCCAATATGGGAAACCCCCGAAAGAGCAAATTTATCTGGCTCCTTGGTGAGGAATATGTCGATTAGTGATTTAGAAATTGGTGTAATACGTGTGGGTTCATTGATTAATTGAGTGTATTGGTACGACTCACAGAGCTCGTTAAGGTGTCTAGTCTAATTATTTGGAGTGCATGCTGACATATCACAATTGAGATCTCCTATAATATTTGACTCCATGTTTTCCTCCTCAATCTTTGTCAACAAATTTTCAAACTTCTCAAACAGCTCAATAGAGGTGTTAGGAGGTGTATACCAATTTGAGAGAAGAAATGACTTAACCCCAGTTATCCTTAACTCTACGCATAAAAATTCAAGGTTGTGATCTGTCAAGTCGGTTCTAATTTTGTAATCGATTGAATTTCGGATATACATGGCAACACCCCCGCCTCCTCTGTTACGGTCTCGCCTAATAATAATCATAGCCCTCAATTGATAAGTCGGAATCAGTTAACGTGTCATCGAGACGAGTTTCACTTAATGCTAGTAGATCTAAAAACTGTGATTGCATTCTCAAGTGAAGCTCATCCAGATGTTTAGGTAAACTAACAATATTAAGGAACGCCATTTTGAAGCCCTTAAGTTTAGGTAAATTAAAGCTCACGCTTACGTCTGGGGTAGAAAAAGATCGAGAACTCTGGCCTCGGAAATCGTTCGACACCCCTAGTCTTGGTAAAGCAGGCTCACTAGTAGGTAATTACTTTGAACTAAGATAATCAGCGTAGCATTTTGAAAGCAATTGTGAACCTTTGCGGTTTAAATGAAGTCCTCTACGGCTTAAACAAGTTAGGTCTAGAGTAGCATTAGGTAGCATTTTAAGCCGCGCGACCTGCAAAACGACATTAGTATCTTGTTAGCTTCTTTGACTTTATCATTCAGTTCTAAGTTATCTGACCTTGGTAGCATTGATGAGATTGCCAGATGTGTAGATGGAGAGTCTTGCTCGATTTGAGTGACAAGATTTACAATACCTTCGGCCACCATTTGTGGAGATTCATCGCGAATGTTGTTAGTTTCGATGTGTAAGATGATCTCTTCAGGTTCCTTCCTCAGCTGGGGCTTAAAGGGACACAGTCAGCTGGTGCGCATGTGCATTAGATATCATTTCTCAGCTAATTTGCATATCACAACAGCACGTGCGAGAATCCAAAGGTGAGATGCGCATCCTGTCGGCAAATCTTCAAACCTCTTGAATCGAAGTATGTGCAAGTCTACATAGTTCTTATAGAGCGTAATTTATAGCAGAGCACTAATTTTCTTTAATACCACGGATAATTAACCGATGGACATGTCCAGGGAAGGCGAAACGTCTATGGCAAGCGAAACGCTCGAAGTCTAAGCAGTCGAAGAATCAGCGGAGGTGAGAAACACTATGTGATTTCAACCAGATACTTTGCTTTTATATGCTTTTTTGCTGGTCTGCGATTCTCTTCCATCTCGTTCAATCTACAAAAAAGGAAGAGATGTTCAAACATTTCTGTCCAGTACAAATATCACAGATCGGTCTAAAATACAGAACGAGCTGGTACTTTGACTCATTTATTTTCTTGCCTTCGTCTGAGCTCCAAACCGAGCAGCCACGATGCGAAGTCCGAATCGTTGCCAAAGTTTTCCTCCGCACGAATCTTTCTCCAGCTTGAGAAAACCCGATTTTCCAAATACATAAAATGGTGGTTGGCTATCCAGTGTTTTTGATTGATCTCCCTCTTATTTTCTTTAACGCAGGCGATTTCTTCCGTCCGGCGCCTTCACGTTTCCCTCCTCTTCTGTCTATGTTAAATTGGATACTTGATTCAATCCGTTTTATCCAAATACAATGAAATAATTTTAAAAGATGAGTAAAAGAATATTCAGGAACAGGTTTTGAGTAAAAGATCGAAGATCAAAAGAGCCACAAAGCACGATTGAAGCGGATTTTGTAGATGTCTACGACGCGTAACTTTGATTTCGGGTTGAGGTAACCTCTTTTCAAAAGTGACAAAACTAGTGTCCAGGCAAGCGCGGTCTCAACGGTGACTGTGTCCCTTTAAGGTAGTCTTCCATATCCTCAATTCGTGGAGAATGATTTAACTGCTACATGCCTGTCGCTTGTGGACAAGTCCCACCCCTGAATATGTTGGATGATAGAGTTGCCCGCTAATTTGTCCGTCCCGTGATGGTTTCAACTCGGTCTTCAGCACCGGGATTCTGGGGTGAAACGTTACCAAAAATTCCATGTAAACAGCCTTCCCGGGATGAAAAATAAGACTTTTGTAAGCGAGCATTTCGTCCCGGGGTGAAACTGTTTTCGTTCGTCCCGGGATGAAACCAGACATAAATATTGCCCCGGGAGGAAAGTTATTCCGGGATGACTTTCATCTCATGTAAACGCAGCCTTAGTTTCGGTTCTCTGTTTTTGTGGATGCTATTGTTGTTGTACCTGCTTTTCAACACTTCAATGCTAATTTCAACAGTTTTCTTTAACGCTTGGAAACCTTGTCGCTAAATAATACTAAGCGGGTTCATATTTAAGAAGAAACAGTGTCCAGTTGTTCTCCCCCGAGAATACCGGTTTGGCTGCAGCATTGAATAAAGCTGTTCTCTTGCTAATGGCTCTGTAAAAATTGAGGTGAATTGTCTAACTAAAATTACCTACTACCGGCAGATATGTAAGGCTCCGAATGAAATTATATAATAGAGTGAAATAAAAATGTATTGATGCAGACCTCACTGATTAAAATGAAAGTGTTTGATCTCAGATCGATGAAAACGTTTTTGATCTGAGATGAAACCCTAGTGGGTATCAAGACTGGTCCACTTGACCCAATTGGCTGGTCACTTCATGAATGATTAATGAATTCAGTACATTTACTCGTAATCCTCAGTAGCTGGTCATTGTCTAAGGTATGTACAGGATACTTTATAAATGTTGAGAAATAAAATCTAGCTTAAGCATAATTTACAGCAACTGCATGAATGATCCATTTGTTGCTACGTTTTTCCCTAGAGATGGTGCCCCGTCTAAAAGCCCTCCTCAGATATCAATACACCGACTGACAACTATCCTTGGAGGTCAAAGATTTTTGGTAATAGCGCTTGAAGCTGTACTAGTATCACTACTTATGCTTCCACCAATGCACTGCAGTGCTACTACAATGGCGTAAGGTCTTCAGTAAATTAGTAGGAAGTTTAAGAAATGAAGACGGGAACGTCAACGAGAACGTCGCAAAACAATACGCTTAATGAGCAAAAACAATCGCTCTGCGCGTGCGTTTTACATTTTGGTACATTTCTTTGCCGTCCGCAGAAAAACAACAACGTGAAATGACCAAAGTTTAGGTTTTGGCGAGAACGTGAGCACATAATGGCAAATTTTTTTCTTTCTTTTTCTTTACTTTAACGCCGTCCATTAGTTCCTGGATAGTTCGCCGACATTTTGCAAGTTGAAAAAATTGCAATAATTGCGAAAGTTCTACAATAACGAGGAGATATATTTTGAAATGACGTTTTCGTTGCCGTCGCTTCCTCGTTTTTTAAACTCCCTAATGACACTGCCACGAGAACCATGCACAACACTGATGACGATGACTACTACTACCACTACCACTACTTCGATTACAATGATGAAGATGATTAAGACGGAATCCACCAGAAGTTCGAGTAACAAGTGGACAAACACCTTGTACCAAGATTATTTTCACCGTATTGCAAACTTCTGTACGACTGTTTTAAATATCTTCTCAAAAAAAAATCATTTCTAGCAACACCAAACGTCGAAAACGAATGTTGAAGTAATGTATGAAACACTTGAAAGTACTGGTGAAATGAAACTGATGATGAAATTTTGCCTGTGTTTGCACAAGTTCTCTAAACTTTGAGATTTATTTTCCCTCGTTCCCATGGGAAATTGTTTTCGGTGTTATTTGAGGCAATTACCTATGTATTTAGCCTTAAGAAAATGTAAAAATGACTATAAAATACTTAAAATTATTCTGGTACCAGATTTTTGTCCACCAAAACCTGAAATTGCTCGATTTTCTAGCGGATTTCGTCTTAATTCTTATTCTTATATTCTTATTACAACATTTCGCACCATAAGGTAGTATCGGTGGTTTTAAAGCTAAGGGGTACAGTCACGGCGGAATTCTTGTGATAAGCTGCTCAAATTGTGAGGAAGTAAGTTTTCTATTACGCGATCGGTCCGTCTAACACGATGAGGTTATAGATTTCTAATTATTCAGTTGGACGGAAAAGGAAGCCTAACGTTTTAAATTTGCAATCCATTTCCTTCGTAGGAAAACTTTGTAAACACATGGGTTTGGTTCAGACCCAAATTACGCGACAGTGCCCCTTTAATTCGTTAATTTCCCTTGATCATCAAACTCTATCCCATAGTCTTAGATTTTAAGGGTTCTGGCTTCACAGATATATGATCACGTGCGCATTACAGTCATCAAATACATGTAAAACAACCTGACTAATTTACTTGCTAGATTAACATAAAAAATAAATTAGAAAATTAGAAAAAAAGCCTCCTTAAACAAAAACGTCTTTAATAATTTTTTAAAAATGGCAAGTGTCTTAATATTTCTAATATTATTGGGTAAACCGTCCCCCAATCTTCTTTTTGTGCGTTCTACAGCGTATTCTAAAAGCAAGTCGTTGTTAGAAAGTAATGAAGAGTGGGATAAAGGCTTAATAGAAATTAAATCCATAATCCCTTCGTAGAATCTTTGCCGTGCCCAGTAAACAAGCTTTTTGTGGCATGTCCCTTCAAATACACGGGTGTTACAAAGGAACAGGATCTAAAAATGGAAGTTAAATTAAATTATCTGGGTCTGCAATAGTGTATGTGTTATCCTAATAGCCTAGTTTCGAATTGTTTGTGCGAGGAAGTCCAGTAACTATTTTCTAGCATCAAGTCGAGGCTGAGAGCAATAGAAATTTTTTCAACATGGCGGAGGAAAATGCGTTTGCAAATATGAAAGTTCCAGAGCTACAAAAGTTCCTGAAGGAATTCGAAAGGGATATTCAAATTTATGTAGACGGCAAAAACAGAAAAAGGGTTGAGCTGCTAGAGCTTTGCAAGAATGCGGCCGAAATAAAGGTTCCAAAACTTGACAATGAAACGGCGCAGCGTTACGAGTTGATTAACAAGATCACATTGCCAGGAGGGAAATTTAATACTTCCCCATCCACTTTCACTCAAATTTTGGACTCATGACTTCACTAACATTCCAGACTTCACGTTTCCTGATATTTATCATTATCTGGTGGGAAAGGATGGCTAATAGCTTTAATTCCTAATTCATTAGGTGAATTTGAAGTCGTAATCTCAAGCATGAAGGTTATTATATTATATTGTCTATTTTTATTGCTTTTTTATTATTTTAATGGTTATTTTTAACAGGTTAATTTTATCGCGTGTTCATACATTTATCTGTACATATGTATATATTTATTTATTTATTTATTTATTTATTCATTTTTGCTTTGAAACTCCTAGTATAGTTATCCTGTCTTAGGAGTATGTTGATTAAAGAAAAAGATTGTTTACGGTTTACGGACGGTTTACGGACAAAGCAATCCAGAACACATAAATCACATGTGAGGTCCAACCTTGGCCTACGAATAATACAAATGTGTGGGCTAACCTTGAACAACCTTGGACTTTAAACACGAATCATCAAAAACATTGATCATGAGAAACAACAACTTAGATAACTGATAATACGTCACAACATATTATATTGTCTATTTTTATTGCTATTTTATTATTTTAATGGTTATTTTTAATAGGTTAATTTTATCGCGTGTTCATAAATTTATATGTACATATGTATATATTTATTTATTTATTCATTTTTGCTTTGAAACTCCTAGTATAGTTATCCTGTCTTAGGAGTATGTTGACTAAAGATTAAAGATTGTTTATGAAAGTCTTCGGGGCTTTCGATTATATATAGATGGACACGTAGAGGATCTGAAGTACCACGACCTAAGCGCTAACCAGGCTGGATACTGCTATTTCCAGTTCAAAGTCAAACCAACAGAAAGGTCTAAAACAGATGATGGAAAGGACTTTTACTGGGGATTATCGTACTTAAAAATAGCGGAAGGATTTACTCGGCTTATTGTGCTTGCAAAGGCGGGTAAGTGACTTTGCCTGTTTTATAAAAATAAAGAACTGTTGCTTTCCTCGCCTTTTAATATTATAGCGGGTTTTTGTGTGAAGGAGCCAACTTTCCGACACACCATTACCGGTTCCTTTACACTTTGTTTTTGTTTCTTCAGAGCTGATGGTGCATGCAGACATGCTGCTGCGGCTTTGTTTGATTTGGAAGCCACCATAAGGAGAATTGAACTGGAAACTTGTAGCTCAGTTCCCTGTGTTTGGGTTAAACGAAAAAGAGTTACAGAAAATGCTGTGCCTATAGAAGATCTTACCATTCAAACATCAGAGTATGGTAAAGAAGCTAAGGCTTGCAAAAAAACATTTGACTTCAACCCTTTGTGCTCTTATAGTTCCACCCAGTCTTTCAAAGACACGTTTTATGAAGCTTTGCTGGAAACTAACCCTTCATGTGTAGCTTTACAATTTATACCAAAATCTCCAGTTCAGAATGCGAATGAGAAAGAGCTCTTAGAACAGATCTCATCTGAAGATATTGACCATGAGGAAATTGTAGATTATGCTGAAGTTTGTTTCCTGAAAGAGTTAGCTAACTTGTTTTTTGCCAAAAATAATATGGAAGCTTAGCAAAGCGTTCTGATGAGCAATGTAGTGACTTTGTAAACTTTCTACATCAACATGATTTTGCAAGGGGCATGTTAAGGTATTAAGCTTTTCGCTTCGTATTAAGAAGGTCTCTAATCATGAAGCCTTTGTCTGCCATGACGTGATGTCCTTCCTCAATCAGTTCCAAAATCCCTCTCTTGTGGGTGAGTTTTCGGTGGCTAGTACTTCCGCTCCACAGTCTCGACACGAAACTGTAAAATCCCGATAGAGTTATTCCTACTAGAGTTTTCATTGGCCTTTATACTCACTCCACGTGGCTCGTTGGGCAGCAGGAGAGGAAGGTTTCTGAATGAAGATCTCTGTGCAATCAGTTATAACTCTGGTGGAGGGATAATTTTTAAACGACTGTGGCAAGTTTTTCTTTTGAAGGCCAAATCAGCAAAATGTCTTTCAAGCTAACAGCAAGGAAGCAGATCCAAGAAGCAAACAACTCACTGACAGAAGATTTGGAAATAGCAAATACGTCTGACAGATGTTGAACAAGTAGTCCAAGTCGAAGTCTTACCAAGGTTAAAATAAATTCTTGAAAGCCTGTCAGACTTCTCTTTTTGCCGCTCTTTTTGACAGGTTTCTTTTGGAAGTTGACCTTCTTCCCTTTATTGGTGTCCCAGTACTTTAGCTTCTCGGCCAAAGGTTTAAGGAGATTAAATATTGTCATCAGACAAGCCAAAGTAGGAATTCCTGTATTGAATTTCACGGACTGGTCATCTTTCAACACGTTGTCCACAAAACGTCGCGTTTCAATAGGGACAAGGACCACGGAAGCGTCTAATACGGTGACCGGAAGTAATTTTGCTTCCCGCCACGCGCCAATGGCCTGGGTTTCAAGCCCTATTCAGCTCGCCGAATACGTAGGAATCATGGCGGGCCTAAGTGGAAAGTACGTAAGTCTGTTGATGTATTTTCCTGCACTGTACATGCTTCGTATGTCAGTGTTTGAACCTAAACGGCAACATACAGATATTTTATCCCTTTTTGGCCGTCGTTAGTGATTCATTTCTCGATTTTGAGCAATAAATGCAGTGGGAGGCGTGAAACTCAAACAAAATGTTTCTGGCGAGCTGTGAAAGCAATGTAATTAACCAGCTTTTACGATTCTTGGCACGGCTTTTCCACATAATCGAATTCGGAAACCTTTCATTATGGAAATATTTTACTTATTGGAACTTGTATATTAGCATTTGATCGAGGAAAACGCATGACTGGAAAATCAAGTTCTATATTTTTATGTTATAATTTTGTTGTTTTTAGGCGCATGGAATGGAGTCGACAAAATGATGTTGTCTTGTGTACAGAAATAAAATTTCAACCGTGGGAAAGAAGAAGTACCCACTTCTGCCACGTCACCGACGAGAAAAAGATTATAAACGTTTCGTACAACGCGACGTAGTACGGCTTGCTCAATGTAAGTAAGAGCTTCGAATTCCCGCGGAACTATACGTACTCGTCCCATTCTTCCGCAGTCAAAACCCGCCGTACTAGACGCTTCCGTAGTCCTAGCTTACAGTCCCTAATGTGGTCTTGTCATCGAGTTTGTTTCGAAGTGTTTTGTTCTCAGCCCTTAATTTTGCTTCATTTTGGGTAAGATCCTCTCTTTGTTGTTGGTGGATGTCGTTAGCGTTTACGACAGGTTGAGAAGAGCTAATTACTTTGTTATCCTGTGGGAGGTAGTCGTCATCCCTCAGAGCAACATCAGGGGAAACATCAGGCCACACACGAAACATTTCGCGGGAACATTACCTTGTTGTCTTCGCTCGAATTTCGTTTCCTTCGCTCATTCATCCGTTGTTCGCGTTGACTTCGACTTCTTGAGACTGTTTGTGGATTAAATATTTTCGGAACTGTCCCTGTTGCCATCTTCTTAATCCCAATCAGGGTCTTTACGATGTGTTTGGTCTCAAAATGCTCGGAGCACGCATAAAAGTATTTGACGGACTCAAACTCATTATCAGCGCGACGACAAAAAAGTCCTCCATTTCTTCGGCATGTCGAATTCACGGCACCCACGGAACCAGCGGAACCTACGGAACCGCCTCTAACCTGCTTAAAACATGGTTTAAAACTCTCCAGCAAAAAGTAGGAATTGGACGTTTCCTGTGTTTTTGTGGTGTCAAGTAATGAGCACCATGAATCAACAATTGAAAGCAAATAATTGTTTTTGTTTGTGATTACTTTTTCGAAACGAACACAAAGAATACAATCAACGCAAAAACGCATAAAATATTGCCTGTGGTGCGACAGCAAAAATCTTTATTAGAGAAATGGGAAGGAACATTTTTGGGGGATGTAATGGGGAGGTGAGGAAACGGGAGGTGGGTGATTTAGCGATTTTAAGATAAGTAGCAAAATTGGGAAATTTGATTAAAATGTAGAAATAGGTATTTTAACAGTCTCTCTGACTGAGGTCACACTGCACGTTAAGGCCGCACTGAATCGTAATACAGGCTACACTGCTTGCAGTAAAAAGACGCATTTTCGTTTTAGACGCTTTTAGACGGGATTATAATCTAAAAATACATTAAAACTATACTGCCCATGGCCCACGCAGTCAGTATACTTTGACAGTTGTCAAAACCAGTGATTTTTATATGAAACAAAAAATCATTAAATGAGGTACGGAGACATCTACATACCCTGGGGAGTTTTAAACCATATTCAGGTATGTCAATATTTCCTGTTTTAAGCATTTTAGAGGCGGTTGCGCAGGTTCCGAGGGTTCCGTGAATTAGACATGCTGCCATTTCTTTCTAAGCTTCTATTCTCTCGGGAAGTCGAAGAAGCCTAGGTCTGGCCTGTTTTTAGAATTATTTTTGCCCATAGAGGTGGCACAATATATCTCATTTTAAACCTACAGTCGCGCTAGCGTTGTACTGCAGTTTACTTTGAAGGAGCAGTATCCCGATTCTGCGCATGCTCAAAATTTTGATATTTGTTCATCCTGTCGCGAAATCAAAATATGCGAGAAGAAACAACTTCGTTCAAAAATCCGTTTGCATCGTGCTCAGTTGAATGCAACATTACCATAAATATTCTCAGAGTTATAAATTAATGATACATAGTTCTTGCTGAGTTGCAATTTTCGTGCAACCAGGATTTTTAGGAGTTGTTTTTAATGCCGTTGGCCGGAGAGCGGAGAGGAGGAAAAACGCTATGGCGCTGGTCGAAGGCTTCTTTCTCCCGCCAGCTTCCACAAAAGCTCAGATAATCGTGAAAAAATAAACAGAAATGGAACCAGTAGCATAGCAGAATATATACAAGAATAAATCAATCCATGAGACATGAAAACAGCTAAAGGAATGGTGTCTGTATTCCACCGATACAGCTTTCGACCAGCATTTGCTGACCCCGGAAATGCGAAGGAAAGCAAGGTAAAGTGAAATCTTCGCCTGTCATCCGACGAAATCTAAACAAACAATTATGCATGCGAAAAATTCATAAGTGGAGTTATATTTGTCGTTATAACATCATTTGGGTCTCTCCTTCCTTTCCGAACAATCGTTCAAGAAATAAAAAAGGCCAAAGCCTGACAAGATTCCCGCCAAGCTGGGGACTTTTGCAAATTATTCCTCGTTTCAAAAGTATTTTACTGATGTTAATGCGATATTTGAACGTTATTTTACTGCAGTTTGAAGCTTTGAAAATATGAATGAATCTTTTTAATCATGAGATGAAAACACGACAAACGCTTACGCGGCTAACACAGTCGAGCAGACTAACTCTAATATGCGTTAAAATTCATAACTCGCGTTGTATTTCTGCTTTTACAGTGATTTTGGTCTCTTTGGAAAGCTACAGAAGTGTAGTATTTGAATTGCCGAACGACCGTTCATAAAAACGCTAAATGAAGATCACAATTTGTTTCGCGCTAGTTAATAAAGAACGTGACGAGGTTTTCGCTAAGCGGCACGTTTGAAAATTATGAACGTTTGGAAATTTTCTTAGCGGCGTTTAATTCCATGTTCCAACATAATTTTTACATGGTTTTAAAGCTCAAGATATGTTCTATTTGAAACTGTGACCGAATTTTTCTACAGATGAAATGTAAAAGCCACAAACACTTACGCGTTTAACATATTAAGTCTCCACAGTTCAACGCAAGTGCTGTGAAATGAAATTATAGAGCACTCCCTATAATGGTCTGTACGGGGAGGCTCCGCCCGAGAGGGGTACCTTTTTCACATTTCAGGTATATGAAAGGGTAGGGATTTCACGAGCCGAAGTATATGAAAGGGTAGGGAAATCTGTCATTGAGGTATTTAAAAGGCCTTTCATTGAAATATTTCGAACACACATACCTTATGACTGTACTGTTTTTACTTATTGAACGCTACGTGAAAATGAGAGGAAGACTTCCTGTTTTAGGTGTACGAAAGCTGTACCATGAATTGAAGGTATACGAAAGAGGTACCTTTTCTGTCAAAGATAATATATAATAGGCTAAGGGGTCGGACCTCGGGGCGGAGCATCCCCGTGTTAAATTTTTTTAGTGTCCCCTCCGGGATTTATGCTGCGTAAAAACCTATTTGTCGTTGAAGAATAATTTCGGTGTCTTTGCAAAGCTTAACACTTAATTGTAGTTTCTGTATTCCCGATGGAATGTTAAAGCATACAGAATTAATCGCGTTTCTCGCCGAGAAAACATGAGTGAGGTTGTTATAACGCGAGCAAATAATATGCAAAGGATGTAAACAACGGATCCTTCAACGCTATCTTAGCGCCTCAATAAATGTAACAGTTATAGCGGAGCTCCAGCGGCCCGAAGGGCCGCGAAGCGGAGCACCATACCTATAGAAACCCGTCAACTGCTTTTCTCATGGTAAAAATGGCTAGCGGTATTGCTCGTGGGCGCGCACGACGACGACGACGACGACGACGACGACGACGACGGTGGAGTTGCCCAATAACTAATAATATCCTAATAATAATCATAATAATCCAACATGGCGGCCATACTCCACCTGGCCCAGCTGACCAGCTAGTTTACAGCGTAAGTCTTTGATACTGGACATCCATCTTATAGCCAATTGACACCTGTCAAAACAAGGTATCCGCTGACCAGTGTCACGTGACCATATCGCGGGCTCAAGTTGAGACCTCATCGAGGTCAGCTGTTTTTTTGAAGTTGACCGCTGACCAGGTACTTGCTTTCGATTTGATCGCAGGCTCAAGCCAGGTGTGGGACACCCAAACCAAATCGAGGCTTAATTTTTAGCGCGCTTTCTGCGGCTCGTAATTTCACATTCACTTGGTTTCTTCATTTTGAGCAAAACAACTTCATCGTCTTCGATCGAAGTTTGTCTTTAAATTCGCGTAAAAAGCATAAAAATCAAGAACTTGTCAAAAGATACTCCGGAACGTGAATTTTCAAGTGATGAAGGGAAGAGCGATTTTTCTCAAGAAAAGCTTCAAACTTGGATCGATTAAGCGGTTGAAAACAGTATAACTGAACGCTTCAAGGGCTTTCACTTTACCGCGGTATCTTGCATCTCACTGAGAAAGGTCACTTAACAGTTCACCTGTGTTAATGGGAGGAACGAGTAGCTCAAACTCTGTGGAAAAAGCTCTTTCTTTGAACAAACCGTTTGCTATTTTTGCGGATGCTTGTTTTTACTTTACTGAAGCTTACGTATTTTCAAGTGGTAGAAACCTCTACAACACAGCGCAGGACAGTGAGGTAAATTAAATAAATAGAAGCTTAACATTTGGTTTAATCGTTGTTACTTTTGTTCAGGGATGAAACTTGTATTTTTCTCTCGAATGGATATAAATAACAATCATCTGTACTCGTTTTGGACGCAAAGAAGTAGTTGAATTGTTTTTTTTTTTTTTTTTTTTTGTTACGTTGTTTTCTTTGCAAGCTAACGAGTGTTTTTACTCGGCTTGGCTGACTTTTTTTCGAACTTGGTACCTCAACAGCGTTAAGAAACTTTTGCCCTTATCTTAATAACACATAATCACATAATCAATGAGTCCTCGTAAAATTAAGCATTAAAACTCGAGTAAAAAAAAGCCGATCAAATGCATGTGCATGTGCACGTCTCAAAATCTGGCATAAAGTTGTCAAAATT
Source organism: Pachyseris speciosa (assembly GCA_016490735.1). Taxonomy (NCBI): domain Eukaryota; kingdom Metazoa; phylum Cnidaria; class Anthozoa; order Scleractinia; family Pachyseridae; genus Pachyseris; species Pachyseris speciosa. Next base: position 96,988 of record JAEMWC010000597.1, read on the forward strand.
TGAAAAACGTTTTAGAGATCTTCGTCGAAAGCGGCCTGTAAACAACAATATTAAGTTTCTCCGTCTGTAAACACGTCGTCTTAATTTGTTTGAAACGGTAAGAATCAGCGTTTGGATGTTAAAAACACCGAAATGGGTTGACAGGCTGGGCTGGCTTTGATAAATTTTATATTGGACGGGTCTGCGAGAGAAATGCTGGTGTGGTTTGGCAAGCGCTTTCTTCGTTAACTGGATGACGCTTTGCCACTGAGAATCATTAATTGAAGAAGGTTCTTCGGAAGACATGGTAATACCAGTAAAACTATCAAAGCTCTTTAGCGTTTTGTGTCAGCCAAGGAAAGATTTTGTGGGAAATGGCGCTATTATTCAGCTCTGTCGCGTTCCGAGTGATTGCTGCCTCAGCGATTTCTGTTGACTGCTCTAAACGATCAGGTGTGGACCTCTTTTTTGTCTTTTCTACGGACATTTATGTCAAAATTGTTAAGCAATTTTTGTTACTAGTCTAATTTCTCCACCTTCTCCAAGAATCTTTGAAGAAATGTTATTCGTATTCTGCTTTGTTTTCTTGTAATACTTTTGTTTGTTGTTCTGTTGTTTCTGAACCGCGGTCAATTCCTGTTGACTGCTCTTAACGATCAGTTTTTACCCTTTATTGTCTTTTCTACGGACATTAATGTCAAAATAAATACCGATTTTTCTAGACTAATCAGTACAAGCTATTATTATTACAAGTTAGTCTTGTTTAATTTCTCCACCTTCTCCTTCTTCCAGCATAACACTCGCATCGTACTTTGTTCGCTTGTAGTGTTTGTTTTTTTAATCCGCTTTGAATTCCGTTACGCTTTCATATGAAAGTAGTTAGGACTCTCGAATGTCTGTATTTTTTTTTTTTGAAAACGTTTGCTATCGAAAACTCTTCGTTTTCCCCGCTGCTGCTCAATTGTTTTGGACACAAATTAAACTGGCCCAAATATTAAGCCATGCGAAGTTGCTCGGTGAGAGTGTGCAACTCCGATTCTAGGCTTGGCCTGGCTAAATATGTATATGGCCTTCAGGTTTTCTTTTTATAATCGCTACATACCAGACTGGAATGGTGTTCCATCGAACATCATGCATGCACCTTCTTTAAGCAGTTTTAAGTCCTATCTATTACATTATTTGTGTCAATTTTAAATTTCACCTCTTAGTTTTTAGAATGTGTAATACAGTAATAGCCCACGTATAAGAACCAGAATTTTCTAATTTAGCCTAAATAGATTCTTATATAACTGGTACTGAAAGCAAATTTAGGCTACCAAGGTTCTTAAAATAGGTTCTTAAATTTTCATATGAATTTTATCTGAATATACTATATATATGATAAATATCATCTCATAATACAGTATAAATCATTTATTTGTACCATAGAGAAATGCCTATAGGCAGTTCACTGCAGGTACAGTAACTTAACAAAACATAACAAAGAAACTCATTCAGCAGTTTTTATCTTTACACTTTTACAGCAACCCCACTGATAAGAACCTAACTTAAAAATTTAGCTTTAATAGCTTCTTATGTGGAGGGGGCTTAAAATGAAAATTTTAGCCTAACAGGTTCTTAAAACCCAGTTTCTTATTCGTGGGCTATTACTGTATTAGATAATATTCTTTGTATGGGAATTTACTTTCTCCCAATTATTCTCCAGTCATGCACTTTTTTTTTGCATCAACTTAGATGTATTCGCATGACAAAGTATTACTAAACTTAAAGTAAGCTCTTTCTCATTAATGTACACATCCTTTGGACTTCCTTCCTGCATGCAGTCTTTCAATTAATTTTATTCATAACTGGTCACACCAATCTTGTGGTATGTTTGGATGACATTTGGCACTAATGTGTAATGGGATTTTTGATGTTTGATGAAGTATGTTGTGCAATTTCAAATGTACTTGGTGAGACTAATCCTTACCTTTCTTGCAAAATAGAAAATCAAGTTAAGATTGCTAACACGGATTTCCAGCACTTTTGCTTTGGTGAATCATTACCTTAAATCCTCATACTACATTGTTAATTACCTTGATAGTGATATCAACCAAATGCCCAATATTTTATTATCAAGTTGCTTAGTCTTGCACTTGGCTGGCCAGAAATGCAGCTGGATTTCTTTGCTCGCACAGCTTCGGGTGGTACGAGTGATTTGATTTGCAGGGAAACTTGAAAAGAAAACATACAAGCTGTTGAGTGAATGAAATAAGGTGATAAAATGCAAAGACTTGGATGCGACAACAATCGGTTGTGGTACTGACAACTTTGCTGGTGTCACCTCGGTGTCTATTCTGATCATAGAAAGAAATGTTATAGAAAAAAAAATTACGTCGTAGATCGAGGATTCTGTAACAAAGGGTGTGAAATTTAACCTGGCTTTTTGCATCATTTTAGGAATAAGAAGAAATGTGGCTCCACTTGATAACAGTTTTGACTGCCAGTCTCTGCTGTGTGGAAGGAAGTTCAGGTTTGTTCAGAGCAGTAGGGAATAGCAGTAAAATCTGATGAGGGGATGGGGGTGGGACAGGAAGCGTACGCTTGGGGGGGGGGGGGTGGGTGGGCTGAGTTTTTCAAGAAATCAAACAGAATCTACAGCCAATTTTGCAAAAGTCAATTACTAAAAAGGTGAAACTCCCCATGGTTCAAGACTTCCGTTCTTGCTTTGATTGGTTTGCACGATAAAATTTCGTCTGCTTTGGATAATGGTGAATTAGCGGTTGGCGTCTTATTCGATAAACTTGAACACTAACGGCATACGTGGCTTGGCCTTGAAATGGATAAAGAGCTATTTTTCAAACAGACTTCAATTTGTTGAATACAACGGTCATATTTCTTCACATACCAATATTTCGTGTGGTGTTCCACAAGGTTCTATTTTAGGACCTTTATGTTTTCTGCTTTACATCAACGATATAAACAATGCATCTACATTATTACAATTGATCTTATTTGCTGATGATACCAACGTTTTTTTGTCTCATAAGGATGCAGATTGCTTGGCTAACATTCTGAATACTGAGCTAAATAAGTTGTCAGTTTAGTTCAGAGTTAACAAGCTCTCATTAAACCTGAAAAAAACTAAATTTATGGTATTTAAACCAAGTCAAAAACGTACAAGTCATGATATTCAGCTTTTAATAAATGACCATAAACTTGATCAGGTAAAAGAAACAGTTTTCTTGGGAGTAATCCTAGATGAAAATTTAAATTGGAAGTGCGAAATCTCACATGTGGCCAACAAAGTCTCTAAGTCTATTGGAATAATTCGAAAATCTAGTTTCTACCTGTCGACAAAATCTTTACGAACATTATATTTTTCATTAGTCTATCCATACCTTTTTTCTGCAACTTAGTTTGGACCTCTACTTACAGAACTAACCTTGTTCGTCTTGTAATTCTACAGAAACCAGTGGTGAGAACCATAGCTAAAACCAATTTCTATGCACATACTGATCCAATCTTTAAAAGTCTTGGTATTTTAAAATTTGATGACATGCACCTATTACAACTAGGTTTATTCATGTACTCCTTTCAAAACCGTACTCTTCCTTTAATATTCGATTGTAAATTTACCTTACAGAGCCAAATTCATTCGTATCATACAAGAAACTCTCATTCATACCTTTGCCTTTTTGTCGGACTCATATCAAACAATTTCCCGTTTTTTACCAAGGACCTAAATTTTATAACTCCTTAAATTCCGAGATCGTCAACTCGTCCTCTCCTGTCTCCTTTAAGAAAGCACTTAAGGCGTTTATTTGTAATAACTATTAGTAGTTTTAGATATAATGTGATTAAGTATTAACTTTATTTGCAGCTTGTAACCTATTGTAATTGTATCCGTCGTCATGTTCTTTTTTCAAAATTTCATCTTGTAAAACAATAACTGAGGAGACCTAATTAACATAAGCTTCATAGTTTCCTTTAGGTCTCCTCGCCATTGTAACTTCTATCCATTCTATCTTTTTTGTTTTCCTTCTAATAATGCCATTTGTGGTTTGGCAAATAAATAAAAATAAAAAAATAAATAAGAGATATCGCTACAGACAAAATGGCGAATGTACGGGACGGATGATCACTTGTCGAATTTAATTATTAATTTAAGCGTATACTCAGGTTGTAGCCAAACATCAGATAGTCATATTGTGAACTCCGACTGAATGATTGACTTACTCTGCTGTTGCTGTGTTTGTCTTTACTATTTTCGTGATCATATTTCATAAAACATGAATTTCAAACAGCGGAAAACACCTGCATGCAGTTGATTTGTTTTGACTTCTTATCACAGAACCCTTGCATTTGACATTGGCTCTATTCTCCGGCCGTTCCGATCCGCAATGGCAAATCCCGCCGGGTACCCAAAACTACACGGCTATAAAGGCACGTCTAGACTCAGCTAGAGGCGGTGGTCTGGTGTATCCTCCAGAAAAGATGCCCATGAGACTTGGTTACAGGGGATTTCTTGTGAAGGGAGCATCTCCAGTGAAAAACCAGGAAGAGTTAATTTTAGGCCCCGAAACAGTGGAATTACAGATGATGTTATTGCAGACCATTCCTGATAACACACTGTCCAAAGAAGCCAAAAGCAAGGTATCGATGGAATTTGGCAAAAGAATTGCAAGGGACAACGGCAAAACGAAACGGGCTGCTCCTGAACAATTTCCTCCTTTGCTAAACAGTTGGAATTTGAATTTTGATATTAGGGTTAATAACAATTGCTACAACTACGCAAATGACAAGGTGACAAATACTTCTGCAATACCTGGCAGAGGATCTGGGCACCCCTTTGGTGATTTCTTCAGTTCAGAGGGGGTGAAGAAAGCAGCTGAACACGATGGATTGTGGGTATTACAGGACGAATACGTACCTGCCATAAATACGATCTCTCTTGACTCAATTCCACCTTCACAGAAAAACAGCAGACATCTGGTAGCCCTTTATGTAGCGCCAGGTCTTGAAAAAGGTGTGTAAAACTGTTATGAACTCGTTCTGTGGTTTAAGGGAGATTTAATATAACTACCTTATATTTCTGCTATGCCTACGAAAAGTTCCTGACCATCGTATTTTAGAAACTCTAACTTGCATACATAACTCGCTTGATCTGTTTTCACAATTTAAGATAGACTGTGACAGTGTGTGACTTAAACCCGTAGTAGATAAGTCAGTGGTCAGAATAGAGAAAAGCCTAATTAAAAAACCAAATATCAAACAACTCCTTTTTTGGACATTAAGATCAACAGGATGAGTTAACGATAACCAAGCATGATACTGACAATATCATTAAAGACATGGGATGGAAACTGTAGATTTCAGACAATCTGGCAATACGTCAAGTAATGTGTTCGTGAGATAAGAATTTTATCAATTGACGTAATTTATTAAAACTGACAAAATTACTATGACTGGGTTTCTGGAGAGTTAAGTTGTTATTTGAGTTTCTAAGGTTGTAGGTAATGACGTCACGGACCAGGGTAAATACTTTAGTGAGATACTCTGGAGCCTCCTTGTTTATGATTTTGAACATTATGATTGCCGTACGATGACTCCAAGGATGTCCCGCCGAGGCGTTTTTGAAATATCAGTTGATCTTGTTTGCCAGTCACTATAAGTAATGATGCGAGCTTTTAAGAAATTAAATCTATCCACACTACATCACAATAATAGAATAAGAGAAGAAACAACGATCTATAGATAACGAAAAGTCTTTCTGTGGGGACATGTACAAATGATAAAACCTGTCGCAAACCACCAGTGCTGGTAAGAGAGAGGTATTCAGGGCACTAACCCTTGCTGTCTTCTATATTTACATTCCTGTTATTAGATTGTGGCGACTTCCACTGGTACCGGCTAGACAGCAACGGACACTGGTCTCACAAGATTGGGTCGTCTCTTATTCTGATTACAGATGATAATCACGATCCGATCATAGATCCAAGATCAGCTGCGCGTCATACGTACTTTCCTGGCTATGAATTTGCATGTTTTATGACAACTGATCCCACAGCTATTCAGATTGCATGATTTATTAATAAATAATTTCTCCTTCAAGTAACATGTTTCATAATGAAGTAAGGCATGGAGTGTAGACTGAGGTGATCTGCCCCTTTTTATTGACTTAAATCGCATATATTTGAATACAGCGATTATTATTATATCTATTACTGGTAACACACGCACATTGTATCAACTGTATGTAAGTTTCTTGACACTGCTAGTTAAGATGAAACATGTTAGCAATCGACCGTGAAGTGAAAGCAAAAGTGAGCTGCAGGTCATAACTTGAATAACCAATAGCATAAGTAGAAATTCTGACAGAATAGGCTCACCGTTGGAACTGATCAAATACGTTAGGGCATATCACATACGTCTGATAAGTGCGCTGATAAAACTTGGCAAGTATCTAACTGAAACCTGTCTGTGGCCCAATAATTTAAGTAACAATAAATTGGAACTCGGCTCTGTTGGTTGGTGACTTTCGCTTGCTTCAACTTACCTTATTCATTATTTAGCTGAGGTTGGCACAGCGCGAGAGACTGTTGTCAATACCAAACATTGAATTTGAATAGGACCAACTGGTGTAGTGATGTCAGCTTAACTCTTTCTTGTCCGGCTCTACAATTTACCGGTCGCTGAAGACCGGTGCTTTGAAAACCTGTAACTTTTCCAAATCCCGGAATATGTTTGAAATGAGCCATTATTATTGCTAAATCCTGAGTTTCTTAGACTTTATCACTCCGTAAACGTATTAAAAGTACCGATTTTCCTTGAATATGACTGTTTATTCTGTTGCAAAACCAAAAAACGCTCTAGGACAACACCAAAACTAAGCAACTTTGTTTTGAAGTTTTGAAGACAAAAAATCCCTCTTCAAGCTAAAACTCTATATTGGCAGTAAACTTCGACTCAACGACTTGCAATCTGTTCCAGTTTTCCCGCTCAATTCCTTGGCCCGACCTGGGTAGCGCTATTTGATTTCAGTTGCTCTCACTGGTCTGACATGTTCGCATTTGTGACCCAATGGAATTCTGGGATATACTTGGATAACTGCCGCGAGTTAGTCCGCCAATTTCCATTTCAGGTATATTTCATTAGTGTCGAGCCACCCGGTCCTGCTGGCAAACTATTGCACCGATTGCATTATTTACAAGTCAAAACTCGCCAAAACTGCCATGCCAGGTTCCGGAATCCACTCACAGAATGACTAGGGACACAACTTCACTTTGTGAATCACCATGACTCGATCGAAACCTTTCGGCGGCTAACTTGGTGTGAAATTGCTTCCCACCTCTGTCTTCTTTCGGAGGATTGTCTTTACCCACCAACCCAGCTTTATGATGCCAGGCAGAGGGCTTCTGAGGTAGAAAATGGCTCGAAAACACACTTATAAATTAAATACGTACGGAGTTGTAGCTGAGTGATCGTTTAAAAATAAACGACAGCTAGCGTGACAAGCGTGACATGAAAGATAGAGCCTTCGATGTTGTGGACCAGAGAGATCTCCGTGGTAACCCCTTATATGGAATAACTAGATTGATTTGACCTCAAACCCTCGAAAATTACAGGAAAACACGTACAAAATGGCGGACAAGAACGAGTTAAACAAGAATTAAGTTCACACTAAACCATTCACGGCCGGCCTCCCTTTTGCTGCCGCCTTTGCGTTTTACTGTTATTCAATCATCATATTCCCGGGATATTAAATCGCTCAAAATAAGCTTGTTTTAAGATACTTCGCTTTATACGCTTTAAATGAAAGGACTAACAAGAAAGTTCATTGGTACATTTATCAACGGAGATTGGAGCAACTCCCCTTAAAAACTGAGATAAATGACAGTGGTTTGATTTTACCGATTGGTGCCACAAGGTAAACAAAAACATTAATGATTCAAAAACGTATTTGGTGACATTGGTCTCCAGTTTGAAAGAATTAAATTCTTGATGGAAGGCTCTTGCGCCGACTCTTTCCTCTGGGTTAAGAAATTAAGATATTAATTTCCGGCACCACTTTACGATGTAGACTTGTTCAATTAAGGTAAGTAACACTTTTAGAAGTCATCGTTAAGCCTGAAAATAAGTTCGTTTGTTAGCAAATAAACTAGTTGCTTCCTTCGAAAGGTGTTTTCAGCTGTGAGATTGGAAAATAAGTAATTTCCAAAGCGGGTTCACCTCGATATTTTATAGGGCGCACGACCACTCACACGTTTGCACTAAAACTTGCACATTCATCAGTTTTATTAGCCTCGGTGAAATCTAGTTTCAACCACGCGTGTTCTCAGTTGAACCATTAACAATTAACTGAACTGTTTAGCATAAATAGACATGCTCTGTAATCTTCGATACCTCTGGCTAGACTTGGGAAGCTAAGTTACTCGTTGCCAAAAATATATAAATATAACTCCGTTATAACCAAACTCTGCACCTGCTTAACTCATTCCCAGCGGGCTTTGTAATTTACCGGTCGTGGAAGACCGGTGCTTTGAAAATCTGCAACTTTCTCAGATCTCGGACTATGCTAGAAATGAGCCATCATTATTGCCAAATACACAGTTACTTAGACTTTAAACCCCTTTCAATGACAAAAACTCCAGATTTTCCTTGAATACGACCGTATTTTCCTTGAAAACGCTCTAGGACAACACCAAACAATACGCAACTTTGTCTTGAAAATTTTCAGACAAAAATTCCTCTGGTATGCAGCTAAAATTTCACGTTAGCAGAAAACTTCAACTCTACTTCTTGAAATCTGTTCCACATTTTCCTGCTCACTTCTTAGCGCGACCTCGATAAGACTATTAAATTTCACTTGTTCTCACTTTTCTGCCATGTTCGCGTTCGTGACCCAAAGGAATTCTGGGACATTCTTGGATAACGGGCGCATGAGAAGTCGCCAATTTCTATTTCAGATATTTTTTATAAGTATCGAGCCATCTGGTCCTACTGACAAAATATTGCACAGATTGCTTTGTTTACAAGTCAAAACTCGCCAAAATTGCCATGCCAGGTCCCGGAATCCAATCGCAAAACGGCTAAAGACATAACTTCACTCCGTGAATTGCCATCACTCGCTCGAATACTTTGAGCAGCAAACTTTGTGTGAAATTGCTTCTCACCTCAGTTTTTTTTCAAAGGATTGCCTCTACCCATCAACCCAGCTTTATGATGCCAGGCAGGGGGCTTCTGAGGTGGAAAATGGCTCTAAAAACACACTTATAAATCAAATACGTAACGAATTGTAGCTGCAGTAATCGTTTAGAAATAAACGACAGCTAGCGTGACGAGCATGATAACAAAGATGGAGCCTTCGGTCTTGTGGACCAGCGAACCGCCGTGGTAACCCCTTATAATATGGAAGAATGAAATTGACTTCGCCATCAACCCTCAAGAATCACAAAAAAGGATGTACAAATGGCCGCTGGGAAAGAGCTAAAGAGGCACTGTCGCATAATTCTTTTATACTTATTTACTCTGTTTGCAACAAATATAATTATTTCAACTCAAAGAGCACTATTTACAATTACTTACTTCATGATCAAGAAAACAGCTGACCTCGATGAGCTCTAAACGTGAGCCCGCGATATTGGAGAAAGGGATGCGAAAAGAAGGGAATTACTGACAAAATCGAAAATTATGAGCCTGTTGAAGTTAACACTTTGCTCAAGGCATTTTACGCCGAGGTAACAAAAACAAACAAGGCGAAGAGACTCTTTGTCTTATTTACCTCACTTGATTTACTTCGATACCCTGTAATCGACAGGGAAACAAATTCGCATCTATAATAATAGCTTTGGTGAATTTTATCGGTATACTAGATTTACAAACAAAAGTGGGGTAGATGATCAAGTTGCTAAAAAATCAGAGTTAACGAGTTTTAAGTGAAATCAAATAATGAATTATTACAAGTTTTACACTTCTTCTAGAGTTTAAAGTCTTAAAACTGCTGAAATTTTATAATAAATGTGAATAAATTATTATTAAAAGAGGTTTCTTAAAACATAAAACTGTAGAAACGAACGATAAAATCCGACGTTTCGGAGTAGTCATGACTCCATTATCAAGGAAAATATAAACGAGATCATGCAAATTACAGCATTTAAAGCGATTTTGGCGCGAAAAAATGATAATGAGCCTAAAAATACACACCACCATCCAGCCTGTGTTTGTGAGCCGGAAAATTGAACAAGAACTTAATGTTAAAGAAACAAAACCACCAATTGTAAATCAGCAGTGTGTTGTTTATGGTTTTCAATGTGACCTGTGCGATGCGGGTTATGTAGGTTACACACGCGGACATTTACATAATCGTGTAAAAGGACACAAACAACATTCCTCCGCCATTGCCAAACACTACAAGAACACGCACGGAACAATGCCTCAGGACCTGCTAAAGCGTTTCCTAGTGCTTAAGAAATGCAAAACTAAATTTGACTGCTTAGTGTACGAAATGCTTTTTATAAGAGCTTTAAAGCCAAATCTCAACGTGCAATCAGACTCCATTCGTGCGAAAGTATTTTTATAATCTTCGCACCCTCTTATGTTAATTTTTCGCGCCAAAATCGCTTTAAATGCTGTAATTTGCATGATCTCGTTTATGTTTTCCTTGATAATGGAGTCATGACTACTCCGAAACGTCGGATTTTATCGTTCGTTTTTACAGTTTTATGAATAAATTATTAACTGAGATTACCAACAACCGACAAAGGTCAAACATTTTAAACAAAGTAATGAAATTTTAACCGACAACCGACATTTGCCCCCCCCCCTCCCCCCATTCAGACCCTCTGCTAACACTTTCGTTGGCTCGCAATTCCTACGAGCTGCTAATATTTCTCGCACTGACGTTCTGCATACCCTTTGTCGTTACATATAACCCAGCACTTCCTTAATTTTCTAATATATTACGCAAACTTTTTAACATCTTACTGTCTTCCAATCGTTGCAGGGAAATTTTTAAACACCCATCATCGCTTATAGACACTCTCCTTACCTTCGGGACGTTTTAGTTTAGCTAAACTACCTGCTGTCACGGCTCCTAACGGTACTAATTTACCACCAGGCTCTTTCCGCTGTGGACAAGATTGCGCCACTTGTCCTTACATTACTAACGGTGTTAATCACTATACATTTTATTCCACAGGCGTAACCCGTAACATTATTTCAGACATAACTTGTAACACCAAAACTTTAATATATATGATACAATGTAACCGCTGCCATTTACAATACATCGGTGAAACTAAGCCCAGTCGATAAAACTAACATTAAATCCAAACCTACCACTGTTTTCGTCCATTTTCTCTCAGATCCTAACCACTGCCACACTGATATGCAGCTTATCCCACTTGAACTAATCCACTCCTCACGTGATTCAATCAGAAAAGCCAGAGAGTCATTTCTTATAGATTTCGCGGAAACTTTGGAGCCCCATGGTTTAAATAGACGTGATAAATTGTAATTTAGAAAGGTTAATCTTAAGGTTAATATTTTTTTTATCAATTTAATTAATTTTTTAGTTGTTGTTGTTGTTGTTTTTTTTGCATCATCGTGTAAACGTCATTTCCGCCCCTCCTGTGTATTGCGACATCCTCCAAAATATAATATTGTTATTTCATTTTTATAATTTAGTAACATCTAAACCTGAAGAAGGTTGGTTTGGCCAGCCGAAATATTGTTTTCAAATATATTACGTTGTATCAACCTTGCAGTAGTCTTTGGACTTCTAATCGTCTAAATAAATAATTACCACGGAGCTCCGCTTTTAGGTATGGCTAAATCTATATATGTTTGAAAAGTGGTTAGTATAGCCAAAAAACCCAAAAGCAACAAAACGTGCCTATAAGTAAACACACGTGTAAAATGGAGGTTCTGGCGCACTTGCGCACTTCGTCACTTCGCTCCTTGTGCGCAACTGAACCAGAGACCGCCATTTTACACCTGTGTGTCACATCATATCACAAGAGCAGAAGCCCCAGTCGCGCACAAAGAGAACAAGGGTTTTCACGTGCCCCCCAGAAAATACGTGCAAAGCAAAGAAATGCAATACAATGTAAAGAAATGCAATACAATGTAATACATTGTAATACAATGCAATACAATACAATGCACATGATATCACAAGAGCAGAGGCCCCAGTTGCGCATAAGGAGAACTAAGGTTTTAACGTGAGTGACATTTACGCAAAGAGCGAGCAGCCCCAGTTGCGCCGCGGTCTATTAAATAAATACCATACTTATATAATGGCGTGTGACTTATTACGTTATAACGTGAGGCAGGCTTTGATTACAGAGATAGAAAAGTGGTTGGGAAAGGAAATCGAAGATTCTATGGATAAGCCACTTATGCGCCACGTGCGGGATTTGTTACGCAATGATATGTCCCCGTAGAAGCAAATAAAGAAAACAAGGGAAACCCACTTTATCGATGAATGTGCGCTTATAGCGTACAAAGTTATTCATTCTCTCCCAACCAATGAAAGGGTTTTCATGAAAAAATGGCTTACCGACGAGGGGTTTTATGATCACACTAAAATTTCAACTGCCAATCTGTGCAAAGACACCCTCGACTTCTTTTCCAAAATTTTTCACTTTTTTGTTTGCCAAGTTGTCTAATGTTTTGTAAATGTTCCTGACTCCACCCAAGTTTTTTCCCTTCTTCCAACTTGAAAGCGACAAAAAAGCTTAAAATGTTTTCTTTTAATTCCCACGGTAGTCTCCACAAGAAATCCATCACCTTTTATTTTTGGCACACATGTTTAATTGGTGCACATGTTGAATTGGTTCGCTCATTTGAACAAACGTTTCTCTTTGTAAACAATGATTGCTTCGTTGGTGATTCTTTTCCATTTCGTACACCCAATTGTTCGCGAGGTTCAAAAAGAAATGGTTCGTATCATCGACGAGTTGTTGGTGTAAGGTACACCCATTTGATGAAAGAGGGAACACATAAAATGTCAAAACGTTTTGTGCGAGGTAACGCAAAAGCGATAGTTATCGCTTTGGTCGAAGAGTTCGACACATCTGTTTGTGCCTTGCATCTTCTCCATTCAACGATTGGGGAAAAAGAACACTTTTTTATCCAAAACAAAAGACATTATCTTGCCATTGGAAAGGCGCGTGGAAGAGTTTTATCGTGACTGTTTGGTTGAAGAGAAACTTATCAAAGAAGCAAAAAAAGAAAAAGAAACGTTTTTTGACATGCTGCACACAGTTTGTTCTCTCACAGACGAAACAATAACAAGAGAAATTCCGTGGCACCTATGCAACGCCATCAGGTGTATGAATACTATTATCGCTTGGTTTGAGCTTTAACCCCAAGCCCCAACTTCTCTTTCGTGTTGATAGCATTTTGGGCCAAAGCATGCCCCCATTGTCTCTCCTTCCATGGAACCGCATCCAAAGCTTTCACCATTTTCCTGTCAGCGGCATGCTTGCATTTTTTTTCATCCTCACCGTATTTTTTTGCCCGGTGCCCACAACTGCTGTAATCTACATCTTGTTGCATCGCAATCGCATCAGTTGCACCAGTCGGTTTTTGCAGCCCTTCCAAAATCTCACCACTTTCAGGGTCATAGCTTAGCTGACGGTGTAAGGGATTGTAAGGTCCTATGTAATGATGGCCGGGGAGGGTCCAACCACCTTTTGGCGCCGGCAGTTTTCCAATCAACGCTTGAACATCCACGCCCGTTCCATAGTAGTTACGGAGGGTTTTCTTGAAAACATTTACGAAACCATGGCGTTGGGGGATAGCTTTACCGAAAGCTTTCAAACATTTCATGTCAGTTGCGAACTTGGGAACCAGCACACCCTGCGAAACAAACCGGGATCAAACAGGTTCCCAATACCTCTCCCATAGCCCCTCCATTTTATCCAGGAGCCGTAGCTACGGGAGCCACCTTGTCGCTTGTAGTCGGCATATTGGCGTTTGTATTCGGCGACCATTGCCCTCCCCTTTTTTTCAGAAACTTCATGGCCCTTGAAAAGTTTGGGGTCAGAGATCACACTCCACAGTTTTTTGAGATCAACAAATGGGAAAGGAACTGATATTCCCGCTCCTCTTGGGCTGTCGAGATCGGGCCTTTCAGTCTTGTAGCGGATGTTGGGCCGAATCTTCGTGGAAAGTTGGTTCAACGCCTCGCTCCCAACTTTTTGAAACATGGGCTTCCCTTTCTCCACAGCCCAATCAATCACCTTCCTTTGGAGCTTGGGATCCCGCATAGAACCGCCCCATCTCCACCCCTTTCATTGCGAGAAATGGAACCCTATGGTGAAGAAACAAATCCATCGCCGTTCCAGCAATGTCTGTGCCAATTCTATTACCCTCTGCAAGAGAGGGCCCCGCTAGTTTCCCGACTTCGGAAAAAACGTGTTTTTGTTATTCCGCAGCTTGCGCATTTCACTTTCAATATTCTTCGTCCGTTTTTCGCAGTGACCACTTTTTATGTCCCAGGGACATTCGGAGTCTTTCGCTTCTCTCTCACACAATAGACGTCCACCATCACGGTATATTCTCAAAATAATTTTTCACAACTTTCTCATTCTCCTGCACATCTGGGGAAAACATCTGAAGAATATCTGGGTAGCTTGTCCCCCTGTTGCGCTCGTTCTAGAACAACAAACAATAGTAGCCACATCGCACACTGTCGACTGCTTGGATTTGATCCTCGTTGCGCAGGAAGGTTTTGTGCCCCGCTTTCAACATTTCTTTTTCCCACTCCAACGGAGGGTGCTGCCCAAAAGAGTCGAAATACTATGGATCTTTTTTTCCCTTCCAGCAAACGACCCAGTGTGTCCCCAAACTGCCGGAGTCATCCAAGTTCAAAATGCAGGGCGAGTTGTGTAGAGGTTTGACTTCGTCTCGAGAGAAAATCCCCCGGATCGGAATCCTGAGATATTTGCACCAATTGGTCAGATCAAGATCAGATCGAGCGAGCGACACCCTTGAATTTCATTTGTTTTTCTCCCAATCTCGCCAACTGCCCCAAACAGGCGGCGGGCGATACCACGGACGGTTAATTTGCATTCCTTTTCCTCCTCGTGGCTCCCCTCCATCCACTCCTCTTCCAAGATTTCATTTTCATCGTCATCGCCTTCGATTGCAGGTCTGCGACTCATGACAACTTCTTCCAAAGGCGTCATTGGCTTTTGTTTCGGGGTGGTGGTGGGGGGGCTTTTTTTCAAACTCTTTTTCCCTCAATGGAGCTGGCTCGCCGACAGCGGGGATGTGCGAGCAGGCGGTTGAAGTGGTGCGTCTCCTCGAGCAGCGCGGATCGTGTCTCTCAGTTTTTTGACGTCCTCAAAAGACTAACCTTTGAATTTTCCGCTTTTCACAATTTCTTGCCCACTTTGCTCCATTTTCGACACCATGCTGCTGAGATTTCGCAAAACATTAGACTCGTTGTATGACTCGAGAAACTCCGTTGACGCTGGTTCCTCCCAAGTTTTTCGCGGAGCCTCTTGCTCTATTGGTGAAACCCCTCCTGCCAGTCGAAAGGGTTGATTCGATCCAACTCCTCCATCGCGTAGTCTGGCCCCTCTTCGGGTGGTTGTTCAACCTGGGGTGGGCCGCCCAGCAGTTTTGTGATCGGTTTGAAAACCCGATCAACTTCGATTTCCCCCATCGCCTTTGCAAGTTTGTCCCGTTTGAAAGTTTGCCACCCCGAGGTGGGAATGCCCGACAACCAGAAGATTGCTGTGTTCGACGACTTGCTTGGTGAGAAAAACCAGGACGACATTGTGAAATATTTCATCGGCGGCGCCACCGAAACTCCGCCGTGATCTATCTTTCGCAGGACCTTTTCAAAACCCCCAAAATCATCCGGGGCAACTGCAGCCATTTTCGGGGAAAGAGAGAACAGACGGATTGCTGCCGATCTGGGGGTTCGTCCCCCGACCTGCTGGACCGCGCAACTGAAAAAAAAATTGTTTCTTTTACTACGACAAGCCACACAAAAAGATGAAGAAAAATTTCGACGAGAGAATATAGAGAAGACATGGGGTGGTTGAACGAAATTCCGGGAAGCTTTTTTCGAAGCGTGGGAGAAGGAATCCCCGGGCCTCCTGGCCCTCCTGGTCCGCGGGGGCAACATGGTGAGAAGGGTGATCCCTGTAGTGATTGCAGTGATTGACAGTACTCCGTATAAGGACTTAATCGTTGGCAATAAAGCACATGTAATCAGATATAGGGAACACTTAAGCAGAAACAATCAGGCAATGTAAGATGAGGGTTGGAAGGTCTGGGACGAATAAATATCAATCGTAACGTACAGTCTTAATTCATTACATTGGCGACGAGATGGCCACAGGACTTGATTTCTCGGGAATCAGTCGTTTTGACCCTCACGCGGACGCTTCCTCGCTAAGTCATCGATGGAGCGTGTGGATCAAACGATTTCAACGATTTATCGTGGCAATGGACATCAAAGACCCTACCCGCAGGCGAGCACTTCTCTTATATCTGGCTGGCCCAGAAGTGGAGACCATTTTCTTCAACCTTCCCGAAACAGGCGAAAGTAAAGACTTTGACAAAGGCGTCGAGAAGCTTACTGAGTACTTTTCACCCAAGAAGAACATCAAGTACGAAGCACATGTTTTTCGGCAGGCGCAACAACGAGAAGATGAGACGTTGGATCAATTTCACATTCGTCTATGCGAACTCGCACGGAATTGCGAATTCGGTGACATCGACAAAGAAATTAAAATCCAGCTAGTGGAGAAATGCACATCTACTATAGTTTGACGCAAAGCACTCCGAGAGGAACTCTCTCTTGAAGATTTATTGAAATATGGTCGCACTATGGAAACGTCCGATCGCCAAATTGCGCAATTCGAAAGCCTTCACCAGTCTGGCATCCAAGTTAACAACCGGGATGCACCGAAGAGTTGTTTTTTTGTGGTGACGACTTTCCCCACGCACAAGGAAGAGCGTCTTGCCCTGCCTCAAGGAAAACATGTGGTCATTGTGGAAAACTGGGCCATTTCGCTCAAGTCTGAAAAATGAAATCTGGTGCGTCACGGAATCTTTCAAAGCCTCGAATGCCACGGCAAACTGCAAGTTCTGAAGGTGCTCGCTACAAGTCACGGAATTCTGTCAACACAGTGGATGCTCCTGATTCCAGTGTTCACCAAACAAGTGTATCGTTTAGTGACAGCGAGGACGAAGAATTCGTCTTTACTGTTGAGGGGACAACAACAACATCACACAAGCAACAGCCAATTGCCAAGATCGCAATAGCAGGTGTTCCACTACGCATTTTGGTGGATTCTGGGGCATCGGTGAACATGCTAGACCCGTCAGCGTACGAAGCTATTCTGCAAAAGAAGCAGATTCCTTTGGCACCGACGAGGACCCGCATACATGCCTGTGCTGCTCCGAAACCGCTGCGTTTGCGAGGCAAATTTCAAGCGGCAGTGGAATCGGCGAACAAAGTCACTCTCGCCACGTTTTACGTTACCGATCAACCAACGGGTTCTTTATTGAGTTCGACTATCATCGAACTTGGCATATTACAACTACAATTAAATTCCATTTCTGAAAATGCTAATAATCCTCCGCCTCAAGCCGCGATGACAGCAACCGGATATCACTTCGATCAATCTCCCCAACCAAAATGTGACTTCGACACGCAACGCCAAATTCAAAGCCATGCAATTGAAACAACGCCACGAGCGCAGTATCCACAAGTGTTCGAAGGGATAGGACAACTACGTGATCACGAACAAAAGCTGCACATTGATCCTTCCGTTCCCCAGTCTCTCAGACATGCAGGAGAACAACTTTTCATTTACGCAAACAATTAGACGTCTGGCTGGACGATTACGTTAACAAAGACATCATTGAAGCTGTCCAAGATGAATCCACTGATTGGGTTAGCGGACTTGTGGTTGCTCCAAAACACAACAACCCCTCGGAAGTTCGCGTATGCGGTGATTATCGCCAGGCCAATAAAGCAATCAAGCGGGAACGTCATCCGATTCCAACAGTTGATGAGTTGCTGCAAGACATGTCGGGCGCAACAAAATTCAGCAAAGTTGACCTCAAAGCTGGCTATCATCAGATCCTCTTAGACAAAGAGTCTCGATCCATTACTACATTCATCACTCATCGTGGTCTGTTTCGCTACAAACGACTTCCGTTCGGAATTAGCGCCGCAAGTGAAGTATTTCAGAATGCCATTCAAAACGCACTTCAAGGACTTAGCCAGAAGCCAGTGCACACTAATATCACCGAAACCCGAAACAGTTTTGAGCCCCTTCGAATTAACGAACAAGTGGAAGTGAGAAATGTAGTCAATCAAAAGGTAAACAGTGGTGACGATGGCCAAGGTACATCTTCGTCTTCCTCGGAGGTTAGAACGGGGAAAACTATCGAGACCGTTTCAACCGAATTGTCAGACGATCACGACCGACTACAGCCCGACCGCCGGAAGAAGGTTATCATAGCAGGAGATTCTACACTTAAATATCTTCGAGGCCACAAAATGTCCAGAAACTCCCAAGTCAAGATAGCCACATTCCCGGGATGCACAACACGAGACATGAAGGATCACATTAAGCCACTTTTACGCAGAAACCCGGACGAGGTAATTATCCATGTTGGAACCAATAATTTAAGATCTACCAACTCCCTTCGTGAATGTGCTGAAGAATTGATTGACCTAGCCGAATCAGTTAGTTCGGAATCTTCAGCCATGATTTCAATATCCAGTCTCATCAGTAGATCAGACGATGAATCTTTGGCCGGTAAAGTTCCTGATGTGAATAAAGTTCTTAAGCAGTTTTGTAAGCAAAGGTCCTGGGGCTATATTGATCACTCAAACATTTCTGCGACTGACCACCTTAATCGGAGTGGTCTCCACTTAAACAAGGGTGGAACCTCGCGTCTCGCTCAGAATTTTATTAATCATTTACGTGTAGATTAGGACAGTGCCGTCTGGGAATCCGATCCAGCTGATGCCTGCAATTGTAACGACCGCGGTAAGTCAAACCATTCTAGTATCTTTGGTCGAGGGTTAGTCTGTGCGTCTCTAAACATAAATAGTCTACTGTCCCACATTGACGATCTTAGAGTTTTTATGTCCTCTTCTAGAGTAGATATTTTAGTAATCAACGAGTCTAAATTAGACTCTACAGTGCATAGTTACGAAGTCTACCTGCCTGGCTTTGAACTGGTTAGGAAAGATCGTAAAGTTAACGGAAGGAATGGAGGTGGTGTTTGTATCTATTTGCGCACGAATTTAAACTACCGAATACGTGACATTTAAATAACGACGAGTTGGAGTGTCTATTTGTCGAAATCAGTAAGCCACGGAGTACACCATTCCTAGTCGGTACCTGGTATCGACCCCCAAGCTCTTCACCTAATCTTTTTAATGAGTGCGAAAAAGTAATCGCTAAAATTGACGCCGAAAACAAAGAATAGTATATACTTGGTGATGTCAACTGCAATTTGTTGCCTGAAGCAAATGCATATATTTCTTCCTTTCTGATTAATATTTTTGACATATATGGTCTCACTCAGTTAATTAGGGAACCAACACGTGTCACTTCAGTTTCTAATACTCTAATTGATTTATGCATAACAAACTCCCCAGAAAAGGTTTCAAAATCGGGTGTCATCCACCTTGGTATAAGTGATCATTCTCTTGTTTTCTTGACACGTAAGGCCCACTATGACCGTAATGGTCCTCGTATGATCGAGACAAGGCAATTTAAGCACTTTGACAGTTATAAGTTCTTAAGTGATCTCAATCAAATGCCATGGGGCAATGTCGATTTGTATTCTGATCCAAATGACATGTGGCGTGAATGGAAAAAAATGTTTCTCACCTGTGTTGACAAACACGCACCACTGAAATTGAAAAGAGTCCGTAAAAAGCGATGTCCATGGATTACTGGTGATGTCCTGAGCAAAACCAGAAGAAGGGATTTCCTTAAAAAGAAGGCAATCTCTTCCAATAATTCAGCCTCATGGAATCAATACAAACATGCTAGAAACCGGGCAAATAACGCTATTAAGCTTGCAAAGAAACTCTATGTTGCTGACAACCTGGAAGCTAATAAAGGAAATTTGCGAAAAACATGGAACATAATTAACGAGATAACCTCCCGTAACAGTGGTAAGATGTCCAATATCTTGGAAATCAAAGCTGATAATACAGTAGTTAGTAATCCGGAAGACATTGCCGAAACTATTAACGAACACTTTACTAATATTGCGCAAGTATTAGCAGAAGATATTCCTCCCGTAGAAGTAAATCCTGAATTCTATCTGGAAACTACTGATAAATCGTTTTCTTTGCAAATTCCTAGTATTGACATTGTATTAAGTCTTTTAAAGAAAATTAATGACAAAAAAGCCACTGGTCTTCACAAGATTCCGAGCAAGCTGTTGAAGATGGCTGCTGGTATTATCGCACCTTCGCTTACCGCTATCTTTTCTAGTTCTATTCTCACTGGGATATATCCAAACGAATGGAAATCGGCCAAAGTAACTCCAATTTTTAAAAAGGGTCTTAAATCGGATCCTAATAATTATAGGCCTATTTCTGTTCTTCCGATAGTTTCTAAAGTTTTTGAACAAATTGTTTACAACCAACTCTACCATTATTTAAATAATAACAAATTACTATCAAGTTGCCAATCAGGGTTCCGCTCCCTTCATAGTACTCTTACGGCTTTGCTTGAGGCGACAAATGATTGGTCAGTTGACATCGACAATGGGCTACTAAATGGCGTCGTTTTCATCGACCTTACTAAGGCATTCGACACCACTGATCACGAGATTATCTTGCGTAAAATGTCATACATGGGTGTTGACCAGGCAGCTATTAGGTGGTTCTTGTCGTATTTAAGTGGCCGAACCCAAAGATGTAAAGTCAACGGCAAACTATCAACCGCTCGCGATCTCAAGTGCGGCGTTCCACAGGGCAGTATATTGGGTCCTTTGCTTTTCCTAATTTATATTAATGATCTCCCCAACTGCCTTCCGGCCGCTGCGCCAAGGATGTTTGCTGATGACACAAACATTACACTTTCGGCTAAAACGTTAACGGATCTGAAACAAGCCTTAACCCCTGAACTAAGTAACCTAAGCTGCTGGCTTAAAGCCAACAAGCTTAGTTTAAACGTTGCCAAAACAGAGTTAATGTTAATTGGGTCAAGGCAGAGATTATCTGTCCAAAATGAAGACTTCGAAATAAGAATTGACGATCAAATCATCAAGAGGGTTGGACATACCAAATCCCTGGATGTTACCATCGATGCTCATCTTACTTGGCGCAAGCACGTTGAAGAAATAAGGAAGAAAGTATCCTCAGCTATAGGTGCCCTCAAACGGGTGCGACCCTTTATTCCGAAGGAAACTGCCATTCAAATTTATAACGCGCTAATTTTGCCAAACTTTGATTACTGCAGCCCGGTTTGGGACTGTGTTAGTGGCTACTTGAGTAATAAGCTCCAAAAATTGCAGAATCGAGCAGCTAGAATAATTACAAAATTGCCCTTTGATACGAACTCAGACCACCTCCTATCCACCCTTAACTGGGAGAGGCTATCAATAAGACGAAAGAAACAGAAAGCCTTAATGATGTATAAAACAATGAATGGTCTTACCTCGGAATATCTCCAACGTCTTTTTGCTCAGAGCTACTCTAATTACAACCTGAGAAACTCTGAGGGAAAACTGGCATTGCCGAAACCAAGAACCAATTCTTTAAAACGTAGCTTCTCCTATAGCGGGGCCAAGTTATGGAATAACTTGCCCGATAGCTTAAAAAATATCGGATCTGTTGATCAATTTAAGCGAAATCTGAAGAAGGTATCCAACATATCGGATTCCCACACGGCAATCATGTAAAGCAGTTAGTTGTAAATAGTCTTAGTTTATAACTTGTAATACTTAACTGATGATTTTCCGTGTTTAAATAAAGTCTTACCTACCTACCTACCTACCTACCTACCTGCAGGAACTCGCAACATTGCCGACGACATCATCGTATGGGGCTCCACCGATAAATAACATGACGACCGTCTTAATGCCCTTTTTGCTCGTCTTAGTTCTAAAGGGCTAACTGTTAACCCTGCTACGTGCCTATACAAGCAAGAGTTGCTTTGGTTCTATGGCTATACACTGACCAATCAAGGCTTACAAGCTGACAGAAAGAAGATAGCCGCTATTCAGAACACAACAGTTCCTCAAGATGTAACGCAACTCAGAAGTTTTCTTGGTCTTGCCAACTACTGTGCTCGTTTCATTCGCAATTTCGCTACTATCACAGCACCGTTACGTGACCTTACCAAGAAAGGTGTGAAGTATCAATGGACACAAGCACAGCAGCAGGCCTTCGAGGAAGTCAAACATGCCATTATGGCTGACTGTCTTATGGCCTATTATGACTCGCAAAAGAAGACCACCCTCACAGTTGATGCTAGTCCTTATGGTCTCGGGGCCATTCTGTCAAACGTAGAATAGGATGGTACAGCGCGGCATGTTGCCTACGCCAGTCGCTCTCTCACGGAAGTGGAGCAGAAGTATTCTCACACGGAGAAGGAAGCATTAGCAGTCGTTTGGGATGTGAACGTTTTCACATGTATCTGATTGGCACGAAGTTTTACCTGTTCACTGATCACAAAGCCCTGAAAGTGATCTTCACCCCGACGTTTAAACCGCCTGCCCGCATTGGGCGTTGGGCGCTCCGACTCCAACAGTATGATTTCACAGTGAGATACCGCAAGGGCGAAGGCAACCCAGCTGATGTATTATCCCGGATGCCGTTACCCACCTTCACGTCCAAACAGAATATCGCAGATGAATATGTTAACTTCATTGCTGCCCACGCTGTACCAAAGTCAATGACCCTTCAAGAAATTTAACAGGCTACCCAAATCGACCAGCAATTACAGGCAGTAATAACAGCGTTGAAAACTGGTCAATGGCACCCCGATGTTCACCGCTTTTACCACTCGCGCTCAGAGCTAACTGTCACTGAGACCAATCTGCTGTTACATGGCACTCGCATCGTAATGCCCCAAGCGCTGCGCTCACGGACACTGGACATAGCTCACCAGGGTGACCAGGGTATCGTAAAAACCAAACAGCTACTTCGTTCCAAAGTGTGGTGGCCTGGGATTGACAAAGACGCAGAGAAACTTGTGGGCGATTGTCTCGCTTGCCAAGCTACTTGTCCTGCTATGTCTCCTACCCGCTCATCCCTGGCGTTCACTTCATATGGATTTCTGTGGCCCGTTTCCCTCGGAAGAAATGCTGTACGTGGTGATAGACGAGTATGCCAGATTTTCTGAGGTTGAAATTATGCGAAGCACAACCGCACAAGCTGTCATTCTATCCCTGGAGAGAATATTTGCCACACATGGTCTCCCGGAGAAGATAACTTCAGACAATGGACCCCCTTTCAGAGCAAGGAATTCAACGACTTCATGAAGACGAAAGGTATGATCCACCACAAAGAAACTCCATTTTGGCCACAAGCAAACAGCTTGGTGGAATCATTCATGAAACCTTTAACCAAAGCAGTTCGCACCGCGTGGCTGGAAGGGCGTGACTGGCGGCCCGCCCTCTATCCATTAGTCCTCAACTACCGCTGTACTCCTCATTCAACAACAGGTGTTTCACCAGCAGAGCTGTTATACAACAGATCTCTTCGCAATGGCATTCATGCCGTTGACACTTCAAACAACCTCTCCCCGGAACAGCACCGAAAAGCAGCCACCCTGGATCAGCAGCGCAAGGCTAAAATGAAAGAATATGCTGATCGCACCCGCCGTGCGCAAGAATCCACCCTCAAAGTGGGCCAAACCGTGTTGCTGAAACAAGAAAAGCGTAACAAGTTCAGCACTCGCTACGATCACAGACCATTTCGCGTTATTGCCCTCAAGGGAACCATGGTAACCGCTGAGAGAGCAGGTGTCCAACGAGCCCGTCACATCTCCCACTTTAAACCGTATAACGGTCCATTGCCTGACGAACCCCATGATCTTAGCGACATCGATGAAGAGGAGGAAGGGAGAAGAGATCCACAACCAGAGCTGGAGCAAGAACGACGTTACCCAGCACGTGAACGACGGCGTCCTGATTATTACGTCGAAGGACATGGCTGATTATGACTCGTTAAGAGCAAAAGGAACTATACTGACAATGTGAAAGAAACTTTGACTTCTTGCGTAGTGCATACATGATGATTTTGTTGTTTTGTTTAATTGCTTTCTAATAATTAATAATTAATAATTTAGAACTTATATAGCGCATTTTCCATGTGTATATGTTCAAATGCGCTTTACAAGCAGATGGAATTGGAATTTGGAAATGTTGGTTTTTGTGGAGAGGGGAAAACCGGAGTACCCGGAGAAAAACCTCTCGGAGTAGAGAAGAGAACCAACAACAAACTCAACCCACATATGACGTCGAGTCCGGGAATCGAACCCGGGCCACATTGGTGGAAGGCGAGTGCTCTCACCACTGCGCCATCCCTGCTCCCCAGAGAAAGAGAGGGATGTAGTGATTGCAATGATTGACAGTACTCCGTATAAGGACTGAATCGTTGGCAATAAAGCACATGTAATCAGGTATAGGGAACAGTAAAGCAGAAACAATCAGGCAATGTAAGATGAAGGTTAGAAGGTCTTAGACGAATAAATATCAATCGTAACGTACAGTCTTAATTCATTACAATCCCGGCCCCGCAGTACCACGAAGGGCGCAAGGTCCAGCCGGTCCACACGGACCTGCGGGGCCTGCAGGGCCTCTAGGGACAAGAGGACTGCAAGGACCTCCAGGCCCGCGAGGACAGCAAGGCCCAGCACGCCCAACAGGCTCGGGCGACTTCCAAAAAGACGGCAGCATCGCGATGACGGAGGATCTCGACATGGGAGAGAATCTGATCACCAAACTTGGTTATCCCAAAGACATCCTTGATGCCACAAACAAAAGCTATGTCGAATCGGAAATTGCACTTTATTTTAAACGCGATGGAACGAACCTGGCGTGGGGTAATTTGAACATGGCTGGGTATGCCATTAAAGATTTGAAAGACGCCGATTCCAGTACGCCTGCTGAAAACGCCGTCAACAAAAAATACGTGGACCGGGGCCTGCGAACCAAATTCGACGCAATCGCGCAAACGGACTTTAACATGAACAACAAAAACTCACCAAAAGATACGTTGACGAGTATTTCGTGAAAAGAGATGGTTCGAACGCAATGTATGGGGATTTGGATATTAGCCACCACAAAATCGAAAACCTTGGAGCGCCCACAAACGACAAACACGCGGCCAACAAAATTTACGTCGACCAAGCTCCTTTTCTCAAACTTTCTGGCGGGCAAATGGCGGGGAACATCAACATGCACAACAACCGAATCACGAACCTGGAAGACCCCGCGAATCCAAGCGATGGTGTCAACAAAAAAATACGTCGATGCGGCTCATTTGATTTTTTCCAACCACCAACCAAATCCCTTCCAGTATCTGATGGAGGATGTTGATGAGTTTTCGGGTAAAAACAATATCACTGTTCTCAGAATCAACCGTGTTTCCGAATCCCCCCATCCAGTCAACAAAAATGCATACCTTTTCACATTGAACATCAATACAGATGGCAGCAACCAATACCGCTCGCGCATCGGGTTCGATCTCCATTCGCTGCCCATTGGGTACTACACATTTGTTGCCGAATACTTCCCTCCAGAAATGCGAAATATCAATGTAACCGCGAGCGCAACCACTTTGTTGATCAGGGCGCAAACTTCGAAAACCTTCCCAGCGGTCGGCTCGGTTGCTGGTTATGTGAATACCTTGGTGCAATTTCACCCATGGCAAAGCTCACCCCCCACCTACATAAACCTTGATTTGCATGGAGAAACGACGAATACTTCACCGACGGGCAGAATGGTGGTGTATGGTGTGGAAGGCTTCGTTTCGAGTATGCCTTCGAGTGTGTTTGACCGGGTCTACGCGGTGGACGACGGGAAGATGGTTTTGCAGACGGACTTGGACCTGAACGGCCATCTTCTGTTGAAACCCAAGATGAGGGGTGATTTGGATTTGAATTACGTTTTCGCAGCGGCGGCCTGAATTTGTTCCGCGCGAGCGTCACCGGAATGATAATGGAGACCGCACTGGACCTGGGCGGGTTTTCCATTTATCAACCGAAACTGGGAAATGATTTGGATTTAGACGGAAAATACGTGAAGAGCGGGCACACAACCTTGTTTGATGGGATTAATGGAGAGTTAGCAATGCACAGTGATGTGAACATGAACACCTTCCTTCTCAAACAGCCGAAGTTGGGGGGAAATTTGAATTTGAATGATAACGCGGTTTACAATAATGACGAAGCTTTGTTCAGTTACTGGGGAGGGGCTTCCCGATTTTCAAAACCTTTGATTTTGCCTGGGTTGGTTTATAGGATTGGAAGTGACAAAATGACCGGAACTTCACAAACGCAAGATGTTTACCCCATGCCATCATTGTGGACTCCATACTTCCCCTTCTTCCGAGAGTTGATTCGTTGTGAATTGTATTTTCATGGCTCCGCTTTTATGCCCCAACTTGGAGCTTTTAGCATTTACACCACCGAGTGGGGGGAAAGACGGGTTGCAAACGAACCTGTTGTCAAAGGGGCGAGTGGGTTGGTATTTTTGAATATGGTCAGGGTGATTTCACCTGAATTACTGAAAAAGGGGAGCTTCACGTTCAAAATTTCTGGCCTTGACCGCAAAACCACAGTGTCACTCGTCGCAGAGTTTCTATCATGAATTTTCACCCTTTTGATATAACCATGGGGTTGCACAGGAGGAAACCACGACCTTCACCCGTCAACATTTTTGACTTCAACCACATCGACCCGACCCTTCCGAAGGATACCGTCGATATGTTGAAACGTCTTTATGCTTTTTACCACAAGAAACATTGGGGCTACGAAAAGCTTTTCCAAATGTTCCAGCGCAGAAACCTGCTTTGCAACGTGGTTGCAGGAAAAGCTGTTGTGACTGGCGCTGTTGCTGGAGGGGTTACTCTCCAATCTGCTGTCTTTGCCGGTCTGACCATGTTTGGTGCTGTCGTGAAAATTGTCGCGACGGCAAAGAAATACGACAGAAAGGCCGAAAAGGCATGCTTCGCTCGAATGGAGTACAAAAAAATACTTGACGCCATCCTTTCGATGCAAAAGAGTTTCTCGACAAGCTGAAAATGATCGACGACTTCGTTTCCGACCACTGCATGGAAATCCCCGAGAAACTCCAGGCGAAGGACGCCGAACATTTCATTGCGAACTGACGGCGTTCCACGACCACTTTTCTAACCTTTCTTTCTCCTTTTACCGTGTCTTTGGCTGAATTTTCTTGAAAGCTGGTGAAATTCTTGCGAGAATTTCTTTTTTCCGCGGCCAAACTTCCTCTGGAACCGATTCGAAATAGTTGTGCAAGAAACAAACGTAATTCACCGACCACTTGCCTGATTTTTGAGGGAAACCTACAAGAGGGAATCTCGCGAACTCGTGGATAACATTTCCCAAAAACACCCACCGCGCCGCGCCACACTCTTGTCCTCCAGGCAACGCACGGGTGTTGAATGCGTTGAAAATATTGTATCTTTCCAGAGCTTTGCGGATGTGGGTTTGGGGAATCACAACTGGTTGCCAGCCCATCTCTTCTCTGCGGGGTGGAGCACTGTGTCGAGCTTCTGCACAAGCCCTCATTTTCGGCAAACAAGCTCGCAAGCTTCCCATCTTTCCTCCATCTTGTTTCCACAATGCCATTCTCTTTTTTCTTCGCGCGCAGGTAGTCTGAGAGCAGCGAACACCTGCCAAGCTTTTTGTTTCTCTTCTTCTCCAATCTCGATTCCGAACATCGTTGACTTTTTCTTTCGGATATATATGTGCAAATGAATGACACACGTTTCTTCGAAACGGGAAGAGTAGCGGCTTTTGCGGATATATTACAGCCCGCGGGGCTACTGGAAAGGTTGGGCAGCAACGGAAAAATTGGCGCAAGCCTCAAAAGTCTCGGAAGAGGTTGCAGAAAGATGGCTGCGAAAACAGGCTCTTTGGCAAATTTTTCTCCCCCCTCCACAGCACATTCCTCGACCAAAGTTTGATGTCCCCACACCCAACGCGGTGCACCAAGCCGACCTGCTTTACATGCCGCACGACAAGATCGAGCGAAAAGTTTGGAAATATGTGCTGACTGCAGCCGATGTGGCGAGCAGATACAAAGAAGCCGAGCCCTTGGTCTCAAAAAATTCTGAGGAAATTGCCCAGGCCTTCGAGAAAACTTACAGGCACGGACCATGGGCGCTGTTTCCGAAGGATCCATGTTTTTTGCATGTGAATTCCAGCAAGATCGTTTGCAAATGCGGTGAACCTTTTGAATGCAGGATTCGCAATAAGCTTGCGAATCTTTTTGTCTTCGTGGGGGCACACAAGTTTTACATCAATTCTGTTGTGCAGGTTTTCCATTGTTTTGCCAAATACAGAGTTATTCATCAGTTTGTAGAAGTCTTTCTCAAAATCGTTCTTTGCTTTTTTGCGAAAATCTGTATTCATGCGGATGTAGGGCTCCATCCATGGCTTTTGGTTGAACTCCAGCGCTTTGTGAATCTTTTTCAACTTCATCCCTTGCGACAGGCAGAACTGCAGGTTTCTGTAGTGAGCCACGTAGTTGGTTTTGTCTTGAAGTGTCAGCAGAAGCTTTTCACACTCGAGGAATGGAAGGTTGAGTTCTTCTATCATTCTTTTCTGGTAGTCCGAGAGCCATTCCATCTTCGCAGCCTTTCTTTCTGGCGCCAGCGGATAACTGTTGTGCTCTTTGTGGAGGGCGCGGGGGTACCCCAGATCCACCTCCAAAATGCAACCTTTCTTCGCGTTTTCCTTCTTTGCGAGAATTTCTTCCTCGCAGGTGTCGTATTTCCACTTGAAACTCGACACGGGCAGGTGCTTACTCATCGCCCAGCCGTACAGGTTGTTGGCGTCGAGATAGAGGATATGCTTGGTAGGTTTGGCTGGATCGAACCCTTCCACAAGCGGATTGTTTGCTTCCGCGTGCCTCTTGCTCACCATTGAGTTACCCCCGCGCATGCCCCTTTCAACGAAAAGGTGCATATCTCTGCCTGTCAAAGGCTCGATTTCGATTTTCGTCTTTTTGAGCAAAGCGTCCCGCGAAAGACCCGGCGAGGTATGGTAGTGCGCGAGGTCGAGGTTGTACTTCTCCATGCAGATGTCTCTGACATTCTCGAAAACATCTGCAAGAAGCGCAACGTCGGTTGCGACATAGAGGTCGTGGTAATCCCCCAGCGTTTTACAGCCAAACGTTTTCCAAACTTTGTTCGCGTGTTCGTAATCTTTGTCAGAGATCCCTTGACCTGAAAGCGTGCTGAAGAAACCTTCTTTCGAAGGAAGGCTTGTTTCGTTGAAAACTTCGAGGGAATCAACGTATTCATATGGATAAATACCTTTTTCGAAGAGTAGATCGATTTGGGGGTTCACTGGGAAAAGGCTTTTCGTGATCTTGAGTTTGTTTTCGGGGGTGGCTTTCACAACAGCGTCCAAACTTTTCAAAAGAAACGCGAAGCTGTCGATGAAGACGAGATTGCCAAGATTGACGAAATGTATTTCTATGTGTTGTTTGCAGTGTAGTTCAAAGGTTTGTCTGTTTTGACATCGGCCATTGCTTGCATCAAGTGGTGTGAATCATAGCCTTTCAGATTCTGGAAAACGACAGGAATCGGGGTTGTTTTGGGGTTGATTCGCAACTTCTTGTTGCAACTGTCGTGTGCGGGGCCGCGAAATTTTCCCGAGATGTGGCAGTGGTCGATCACCGCGTCTTTGAAATCTTTTTGCAGCAAGGGTTCGCCACAAAACAAGCAGTCTTGTTGATTTTTTGAATCCATTTGTCAATCGAATCAAGAGGTTGTTTGTCTTTTTCATTTAAAACGGACCAGAAGTCAAACACAATTTTGTCTTCGTATTGGCCAACCTCATTCAACACAGATATGGTTGTTTGTTGCTCTTTGAAGAAACATCTTTTGTGGCTTTGCCCTGCATATTTGCCTGTCCATATGTCAAAGGTTTGTCTTGAATCGAGGAACTGTTCTTTGACCAAAGGCTCGTCGCAAATGTAACAATTTTTCGCGTGGTTGAAACGTTGCCAATCCTGCCGGTTCATTTTGACTTTTTCTTGGGATTCCAAACTTTCTCGCAACTCTTTTTCAACCTCCAACAACATCTTCAGAAATACTTCTGCTGTTTTCTGTTCCGAGTCTGGTTTTTGTCTGGAAGTGTAAACGGGGCGCACGACTTTTCCATCGCTTCTGACAACTGTGAAAGTAAATCCACAAGCTTCGTGCACATTTGTTTTCTCTCGTTTGTCTTCCGGAATTTTTGTGATTACTGCTTCAAAGTCGGCGTAGATAACGAAAGGTGCTTTCATTTGTTTTTTGAAGTTTTCGAATTTCAAAATGTTTTTACCTTCTTCGGGCATTTCTATTCTTGTTGGAGCGCCTTTCACACCGTTGCAGTATTTTTGGTGATTGTCAAGAACATCTTGTTTCGAGAACAAAGACAAGCACATTTCGCAAAAGAACTTTTTTTGTTGGTGTTTCGAGTTGTTCTAAAGCAATGCTGACATTTTCTTTATATAACAGTAGTGTGTTTTTTCGTCTTTTTGCAAAATCATCAGATTTATTCTTTTGATTCTTTTGTCTTTTTTGGAGATTCTGTGAACATTGACACTTTCTTTTTTCTCATCCCACCCATAAACATTTATGGCGAGATGTAGATTTTGTTTTTCAAGTTTGTCAATGTCTTATTCCACCCCAGTTGATTCCATCGACAACATCTTTGTATTTGCTTGGTCTTGGTGGGTCTTTGGAGGCAGGAAACAAAGCAGATTTCAAAGCCCATTTCAAACATTCGTTGTCTCTATTCTTGACGTTTATGATTGCTTTTTTGCTTGCCAGTTTTGGAGGTAAAGGAACATACGTTCCTCCGGCAAAAGGTTCATAATTTGCGATATTTACGTAGCAACGAGATATATTATCGACCGCCCATCCTGAACCCCTCTCAGACCATCCATTAATTTCGCCTTGAATTTTTCCATCAAATCGATTAAACTGGTTTTGAAATTCAGCTTCATAGTTTTCTGGAGTGAGAATGTCTTTTTCTCCTTTGAAGTAGTGTTTCTGTGTTATCGTTTCCAATTCGTTATCTTCATTGCGAAATTCACGTTGGAAATAAATTTCCATTCCAAAACTTGCTTTGATACTTCCAAATTTGTTAATTCCTTCTTGAATGGCATCAAAGGCTTCTTCTTTCATAATGTTTGCAGAAAACCCTTCAATATTGTTTTTATATTCGTTATTTGGATCAACATCCATTTTCCAAAAGTAGTTCCATTCATGAAAATTGGTCCTTGCAACGACGAAATGATCAAGGACTTGCTCTTCCAAGTCTGGCCCCTCTTGAGTGGCCGGGGAAAAGTGCTCGTTCAAGACCTCTTCCTGCATGCGTGCTGCTGCCATCCTTATATCCAATGACCCTTTTGTTCAATAGGCTGTATAACCTGGCGCACCCTCTTGTTCAATAGGGTGTATAACCTGGTGTTGGGATACTCTTGCACCCCTTTTCTCTAACTGAGTGACGCAGATATACTACAATCTCTTTTCTCTAATTGGCTGACTCGTCAAACTGGTTTCAAACTGGTTGAGCGGTTTTTTCTGGTCGCTCTTGCGTAAATGTCACACACGTGAAAATCTAAGTTCTCTTTATGTGCAACTGGGGCTTCTGCTCTTGTGATATGATGTGCATTGTATTGTATTGCATTGTATTACAATGTATTACATTGTACTGCATTTCTTTGCTTTGCACGAATTTTCTCGGCGGCACGTGAAAATCCTTGTTCTCTTTGTGCGCGACTGGGGCTTCTGCTCCTGTAATATGTGACACACACGTGTAAAATGGCGGTCTCTGGCGCACTTGCGCATAATGAGCGAAGCGATGAAGTGCGCAAGTGCGCTAGAACCGCCATTTTACACGTGTGTAGTAAACAACGGAAGGAGTTCCCTGTTCTCGAGGAGTGATTTTCTTCTGGGCTTGAAGGAGTCTCCTTTTCTTGTCAATTTTCTGAACACGAGAAACTTGTCAGGCTACAAAGCGTCTCAGAAACTAGCTGAAACGCCTGACACGTGCCTAAAAGGGGCAGTGTCACGAGGATTTTGCTGTTTTAGGTCAGTTCTGTGCTAAATAACGTGACACTGGCCCTTTAAAGCCAGTACCATTGCTTGATGGCCCTGAAAAGCTTTGAGTACACCAGAACAGTCCCGTTTCAAGTTCGCCATGACCGCTGACCAAAAACATTGAGAAAGCATTTGTACAGGGTTAGCCTCGACCTAAAGTAAAATATCCACAAATACCGGAGGGAAGGTGCCACAAATTTGAAAATTAAACAATAGACAGAGCCGTAAACAGGTTACCTGCTCGCTGGAATTTGTGAAAATTTTACTTTAGGTCGAGGCCAGCCCTGTACAAATGCGTTCTCAGTACTTTTATTCAGCGTTCATGGCGAACTTGAAAACTGGACTATTGCACAATCATCGTCAAATAATGTGACAAGATTGAAGACCATGATACCATGATACCATGATATGATTCAGACCGTAGACTGTTGAAAGTCCCCCTATTTTTCCGTGGGATTGTCGACTGAGACCCGTATGCTTCGATCGAACTGCAGCCACCTTCGCTGTAACGCCGAGCGCAACCTGGGGGGAGTAACTAAAATACCGAGGGGGAACCTAATCAGGGTAAATTGTGTGGGGGATGAGAGGGGAGGAAACAGTTTTTCTACCTCTCTCCCTTGCCCCACTCCCAACCCCTTCGGTAATTTAGACAGGTTACGCTCGCCACTGCAAACCAAGATGGCCGCAGTTGAGTCTCGACAAAAGACACAGGGCAGACGTCAGGGCAGATGGCGGCTCGATTGACACAGAAGTGCTTGCCGTGTACCGAAGAACCGCCGATAGCGAATTTCGGTAGAATCGAAGACTCCGAAGAGTCACGATTGCTATTAAACGACCAATTGCGCCTACCTTAACTATCCGAAAAGGCCCGATTGCCGCTAACATGGAAATAGGCCACCAAATTAGCCAAACATTCCAAACTTTGTCGCCCCGACATAATCGCACGCTTCGACGAAAGAAACGGGGAACCTTTTTCAAACAACAACCATTCCATGGATGACATTCTGTAGTCAGTGTGCATTCCAGCATTTTTAATTTTAGTTCTGACCCTGCTCTGGAAAAAGAAAAAACAACATGGTTTCAGACACTTGAAAGATTCAGTAGCTGTGCACAGCCGCCTTTGGAAGCTGATCCCACGGATTCTCAAAATTCCTACGCAAGTGTTACATCAGCCTAGAAATACCATACACACTACAAACTCAAATGAAGAATGATCCTCGCAGTTGTGAACGCAATTTATGCAATTGCGAAAAGAAGCCTGAAAAAAATCCAGGACTTCAACGGGGTTTGAACCCGTGACATCGCGATTAACGGTGCGATGCTCTAACCAACTGAGCTATGAAGCCATTGGGAGCAGGTCAATTGTGGGTTCATATGTTCCCGATGTCACGGGTTCAAACCCTGTTGAAGTCCTGAATTTTTTTCAGGCTTCTTTTCGCAATTGCATAAATTGCGTTCACAACTGCGAGGATCATTCTTCATTTGATTTCATTTCCGCAGTTCATATATGATTTATTTCATATATCATTCACACATCACAAACTGTTAATTTGATCTCGATAAGACCGATGTCAATAGCAACACACTGTTGCTCAACGGCTGAAAACCAAACTTTTACTCCAAAGGGCTTGGAGACAAGGGCGCGGAAGAGGAAGAGAAGGGACTGAACATGAAAGGACTTTCGACATTTTATTATTGCTCTTCCTTGATATATGTAACTACAAACTACTCTATCGTTGAGGATGAGTAGTTTTTCTTCCTTAAAATGTAAACGGAATACAACATGATAGAAATGCATGAAACCCCAAATGAAAAATCGAAAAAAATCCGAGTTCCAGATGGGATTTGAGCCCACGACCCTCCGCGATCTAGACGGACGCTCTAACCACTGAGCTACTGGAGACTCTATGGTGAGCAAGGGTGAAATGGGGGCTTTGACTGGAACCGCATCACGCGGTCACACAGCCAAATAATGACTAGAACACTCATAACTGCATCACGCAGTGACATTAAAGCATATCAAAGATGCAACCATCCAAGACCTCAAAAGTGAGTGAAATAAGAAATACAACATGATAGAAATGCATGAAACCCCAAATGGAAACTCGAAAAAATCCGAGTTCCGGATGGGATTTGAACCCACGACCCTCCGCGATCTAGACGGACACTCTAACCACTGAGCTACTTGAGACTCTGTGGTGAGCAAGGGTGAAATGTGGGCTTTGACTGGAACCGCATCACGCGGTCACACAGCCAAATAAGGGTCGTGGGTTCAAATCCCATCTGGAAGTCGGATTTTTTTCGAGTTTCCATTTGGGGTTTCATGCATTTCTATCATGTTGTATTTCTTATTTCACTCACTTTGGAGGAAATGTAAACGGAGAAGCGCAATTCTTTTGATAACTTGCCATACTATTAGAGATACCATTTTGGCTCTCAACGTTTCACAAAACTTTTATACATTAGCTGAGACAGTTATTTTCTCGGAAGAATCTCGGTTCACTACTGACCTTACGTTGGCCTAGAGTCCATAATTTTACTGAAGTCATTTCTTTAATGCTTTTTCTCTTTTGTTATGAAGCTCAAGCTCTTATCGAACGAATACTTTTCAGAAATCACCAGAGTTCACTGTATTCTCGAAGTCATCGCAATCCCATCTTGGGCCACCTATTGACATAAACCAGTGATACGCACCCCATGCAAAAACAGGGTGATTGTACAACCGGTCTTCATCCTGGCTGTGGCCCCATTTTCCAATTTCATACGCATTATTTTCGCTACCCCATTTTGTGCAAACGCTTGTAAGCTTAGAATTGTCATCTTCCATTCTCTCAAAAGAACCACAAGAGGCAGGTTGAGCATCTGTTTGACCGCTGAAATACTGCACTACAGCTTCACCAGAGCTGTTAGCTGCTGTGATCACGTGGAACGTACGACCAAGATGTCGTTTCCTGCAGTGGAATCTCATTTGAGTGAAGCCCAAATGTGTTCTCAACTGGTTCATGACGGTTTAATTTTCAGGACAGTCTGGTTACTGCTTATTCCACGGTACGTTGCCTTTACTGAGATAGGAGGTGGGGATGAGCTCTCAAACACCACGCTGGTGACCAGCAGCCAGCCTCCTAAAACCGCCTTCTAAGACCGCCGACCGGTTAGCTCAGTGGTAGAGCACCGGACTACCGTGCGGGAGGTCGCGGGTTCAAATCCCGGCCGGACCAACACTCAGGGTCTTTAAATAATTGAGGAGAAAGTGCTGCCTTTGTAATGACATCTACAAACGGTTAGACGTTCTAGTCTTCTCGGATAAGGACGATAAACTGTAGGCCCCGTCTCACAACTCTTCATAATTCTCTGATTCTGTGGGACGTAAAAGAACCACTAGGGACGCAACAAAACTCTGGCAGTGACCACCCCTAGTGTCTGTCTTAATTTGATATTGACATTACGGGGGCACTCATAACTCAACTTCATTAATTGTAAACTGCGTTATAAGCAGTCTGGCAAAGTCCCCCGGCCAGTGTTGTAATGCGCATTTGAATATTGCATAGAAAATGCGCAATATAAATGTGATATATTATTATTATTATTTAAATAGACAAGTTTTAACATTTTCCCATCAGTTTTAAAGAACAATAATATAAGCCAGTGCTGCTAATGTCGTTAATGAAATACTAAGGTATCATCCTAGGAGGTTTTTGTCTTTTGCTATGTACATTTAAATGTAAATTCATTTGTAACGAAATAACGATTACTTCCGAAAATGTATGTTGAAGCATACGAACGTCAAGTTTTTACGAAAAATGCATTTCATGCAAATGCTTATCACCGCAGTTTGCGTTTTGTTACTCGGGCTTTGAACACCACCCGAGTCTAAAAATGATCTCTGTTTTTCTTCATGTTTCAGTCACGGAGCTCACTTCCGGCGTTTCTAAGCAGGCTCTAACTTTCAGGCTCCGAAATCACTCGTAATGGTAAATGAAAACGAGTGGCTCTGGGGACAAGAATGGCTCCGAAAGCTCTGAAAGAAACCGAACTATCTCCGGCTTCGAGCTCATGTTTTGTCGAGCTTGCTGTTTTTCCTGTCTTTTTTTTCTCGAGACTCGAAACTTCGAAGGATCAACATGTCTACAGATGTGGCAAACGGTGCCATACTCACTACGCTCAAACCACTTACAAACGTACACGCCGTTCGCGGTAGACCCGCACTAGGGAGCTTAAGCAACGACGACGGCAACGGCAACCAAAAAGTCATTTCAAAATCTAACTTCTCGTCTTTGTAATTCTTTCGCGATAATTCCAATTTGTTTAATTTGGAAAATGCTTGCGAGTTCGCCGGGGGCTAAATTACTGCAAACGGCGTCAAAGTCAGGAAAAAGAAAGAAACTATGCCATCATGCGCTCACGTTCTCAAGAAAGCATTAAATTGGGTCATTTGACGTTGTTGTTTTGCTGAGGAAGGCAACGAAATGTACTAAATGTAAAACGCACATACAAAGCTACTGTTTTTGCTCATTAGGCTTATTGTTTTGTGACGTTTTCGTTGCCGCAGTCGTCCTCGTTGCTTAATCTCCCCAATGAGTTTCATCCACAAAGTTCACTTCCGGTCATCTTCAAGTTTTGCGCACGAGACTTTAGTGACCTTCAATGCAGTTGACCTTATGCAACTCTGCACGAAAGATATTTCCAATTTCAAATTCGGTTCTTATTCATTGTTTTTCTGCAAACTCTTGGCTTTTAATTTACAGGTCCGAGTTAAGGCTAATTATAGCCTCTTATTTTTATTGCAAACGAAGAGCGAAATGTGAACACGATGCAAATCAGTTTGTGACGTCAAATCAGAAACCCCTCACTAGCTCGGTCTTGTGACAGATGATGACTAGATTTCGTAACTTTAACAGCCTAAATAAAGTCAAGGTTTGGTTTTAAAAGGCGCAAAAAGGCGCAATGCTTTACGAACATGTATAAAGGTTTATTTTAGCGAAAAAAATATTTCGGGGATAGGTACACTTTAATCGTTTTGCTCCGATCATTCAAGTTCGGAGACGAAGCTGATTAAAACGTCGCGCAGGACACTTGCCTATTAATAAATTCATGAGCCATATCTTTTAAAGCTTTAAATCTCTGAATTTTGAGGGTCGACTCCACTGAAATTTGACAGGGACCTTGGTGCATGATGGAATTACATCATGATTGTAGTTTTATAGGCGGATCGCGATTAATGGTCGATATTTTAGGCTGCTAAAGTTAGCACTGGGAAAATCAATGTTTTTGTCCGAGTTTTCTGATTGAAAAGCACAGTAAAGTTAATTATTTTATTACTTAGTGATAAAGTATAACCTCCTCTGTGGTGTGACAGAAACAGATGTCTCAGTTTCGAGACTTCAGTGTTGAAAGTTATTGGCTTTCGTACGAGTAAAACTGTGAAACTAAGACTTTGATGCGTCTGATCTTCTTTGAGAATTTTGGTTTTGCAGTTTTGCTTCTGTCACATCACAGTATAGCATGCTAATTTTATCTCCGTGGTGCTGGTGCATCGGTGCCTGAAGTTCTATATCGGTGATGAAAACTCGAACACAAAATTGCAGTCCCATAATGTATTGAAAAAATATGCAAGAAGTTCATACTTCGAATTTCAATCACACGTGCAATTAGCAAGGCGCCAAACACACAATGTATTGCCGGAATAAACTGTCATGGAATAAACTCAGTTACTGCGGTGCAAGCTCCTGCGTCAAAGCTCAATTCCTAAT
>JAEMWC010000597.1:137500-185000 GCA_016490735.1 Pachyseris speciosa
GTCTGTTAATCGTCAAGATACGTAAAGTGGAGAGTGGAGCTTTCCTCATTAGTCACCTAAACAAGACAAGGAGTAATATCTTACCTGACAACGAGCACAATACTCTGAAAAGTGTATACTTCTAGACTGCCCAAATAGATATTCTCCTAATTTTATCCCGGATTGGTTTTCTTCTACTTTGAATTACCTAATTTGCCGTAGTACTTGATCCCTGGAGTGCGTCTTAAATCATGTGGGCTTGATTCCCTTGTCCTGTCACTTAATTCGCACTTGATCTTTCCATGGTTACTATCGGACTGGCTGTTTTAAGATCGGCATTGTCCATCCACGGTCCAAGTCATCGTCAGTAGTCAGCGTTTGTATCACGTGTCCAACAAGTTCGAAGCCTTTTAAAGGGAAAATCGGTCATTAACAGAGACAGCGCACAAGGCGACGAGTTTGTGTATAACTCAAGTATTCTGACAATCAAAATGTTCCTTAGACATTTTGATTAAGCAATAAAATTTAGCGCATGTTATGAAGGGATTGTAAAGCACGTCGTACACTCTTGTACGAGTACACATTAAAGGCAGAGTCAATGTTTTGGTGCAGCTTTTCTTTTCGGAAAAGAAGCTAAGACTAAGTAACTGTCAGATTGCAATGTTTCTGGTAGATTACCTTCAGGTACCATTACAGCTCTAAAGGACGATTTCCAGATTGTTTTTGACGACATGAAAACATAGTAAGCCGATTTAATGAGGAAATGTTGTTGTTGTTGTTGTACAGACGAAAAGAATCGGTACAACCTTTTTATCTACAGCAGTAACGTGTTTGGCAGCTTACGAAAACACGGCTCTAATTACAGAAAGTCTCCAATGAGGGCTATCTTGCGGGATTTGAAGGTTCTTAAAACTTTTGTCCATGCAGTCCGTATCATAATAAATTCTCTCACCTTCGTGAATCTCAAAAAGCATCTCCATTCCTAGGCCGGCTGGAGTATGCAAAGGCGAGAAATACTACCCCATGGACCGGCAGCATAGCTTCTTTGCGGTCATTTTGTACGGATTAAAGCTTAAAAGTTTCTTTATCTCTTAATCTGCTGCAAGATGGTACATCTTATGCTCTGTCTTGAAATTACAGAAAGTGGTATTTCAACATCTCACCGGCGTAGGACACAAAAATATCTCTGTCCCTGAAGATAATCGAACCGGCGTTGTTCGTGTGCTGACAGAGAAAAAAATAACACTTATATTTAATAACAACCAGACCACAACATCAATGACACCGCCAAAGAAATCTTCTTCGACAAGTATTATTGTCGGTGTGAGGAAAACGCTTACAGCGATCTGTTCACATGATGTGATAATTGATAATGAAAATATGTAATACACCGATGACAAGCTGTCAAGAGAAAAAAGATCTCATATCTTTCTTTCCAGCAACAACATCGCAAAATGCATCTGACCTTTCCTTTGTCCACAAAAAAGTAATAAGCGCAACGTTGTCGTTTCATTGTGATTCCTCAGATAAATAACAAAAATAAAATTGAGTTTGATGACAGATATCGATGAGCGGTCCTTATTATGACTGACAGTGAAAATTAAGCTTGAAAAAAAAATTCAGGCAAGTAGAGAACTGCACCGTTATCGCAGAGGTCGTCGGTTCGACCCGTACAAGCCTGATTAATTTGCAATTATTATTTTAACTACTGCTTAAGTAGTGTTCACAGCTGCGATGATTATTCACTTATTTGTTAAAGTTTTCACTCGCCCATGTATTTGACATGGCATGTTTCAGAGGAACGCCCGCTAGTTTCTTTTTCAAGAATGAATTGTCCTTAAAGCTGAGTTTAGCTTATAGTCCACCAGAGCACATTCGTTTGATTCGTGTGCTGATTACAGCGGTCTATTTTAATAGTTTTCCTTCTTTACTCTTCTATCCACAGTTTCTGTATGTACGTCTAGTAAACTGTAAGTTTGGTAATGATTCTTTATTTCTTTTCACAATGCATTATATTTCGTTTGACATGAAAATACTTTGAAAATAACGGAAATACAAATGCATCATATCCGCCTACATCAACATAAAACATTATTACATTTTAGAAAAAAACATCGGAGATGAAATGAAATCTAAACTCACACAATATGACACCTGTCATTATATACAAGAGATAAATCAAGAGCTATGTAACATTATGTGTTCGTGTTCGCCACGGAGAAACTATGAGAAGCCTAAGATATAAGTGAAGGATTGTGGGATCGTTTGAACTCTAACAAAAAACGACGAACATTGCATTTTCCGGTGTTTTCATAGTCGCTAGAGCAGCTCTTATTAAACTT
Organism: Pachyseris speciosa; assembly: GCA_016490735.1. Taxonomy (NCBI): domain Eukaryota; kingdom Metazoa; phylum Cnidaria; class Anthozoa; order Scleractinia; family Pachyseridae; genus Pachyseris; species Pachyseris speciosa. The sequence goes on from JAEMWC010000597.1 coordinate 139,822, forward strand.
GCTTCATCAAACACAACTTTTCCTCCACGAAAGACTATGACTGGTATTTATCCAAACGATCCCAGAATCCCTCGCCAGTGCCAGTCTTCCATAGTTTGTAAAGTGGAGAATTGTAATTATAATTACTGCGTGAGACATAGGATCGGTCTGAATTTTAAAAGAGGTAATTATAAGAGTGAGCGGAACTTACTTTTAAGTAATTTCTAGAATTAAGTAAATTTGTATTATCGGCATTTTGGTAGAGTCTCAACTGAACTGTTTAACTGGGAAAACCTTACGCGTTAAATGCCATCGCCAGACTTTTAGGCAAACTAGTTAGTCTGGAATTTTCGAGAGGTTCTTGTTATCTCAGCATATTACCTTTTATCTTCTTTATCCTCGAACATGAACATAAAAGTGACCGTGGAATGGTCAAAACATATAGTGTAGATGACGAATACCACCTCGCAAAACAACGACCTCGTCGCTTCGCTCCTCGGTCGTTGTTTTGCTCGGTTGTATCCGTTAACTACACTGTATACTACTAAGGAGCACGCACGAAGCGCGAAAGCCCGAACCCCACGCGAACGAATCAAAGAAAGGCAACAAAAGGGTTCCGCATCTTGCGAAAAGAGGCGCGAAGAAGGGAGCGCCCTGTTGAACAAGTGCGGCTGTTGGATACGCTGTGACACCCTTTTGAAGAAGTGTGTTATCAGGGTAAGCATGGTTGAGCAGTACCGACTTTCGGATGATTTCATCGAAAGAGGTGTTGAAATGTTGTTTGAATTTCTTCATAAAAATTCCTCCTCCTTTCAAGAAAATCCAATCGAAAGATTGATGGGGGCGGTTCGAGAGTTGGAATTGTTGGAGGCGGAATTGGAAGCTGAGAAAAAAGAGTTATCCAAGAAAAAATTGGTCAAAGAAGGGGCCCACTTCCAAAAGTGTTCAGCCCCTGCCATGAGTGGTTGCAAATGTTTCTTGTCTGCACCCGCTGCATGAGCGTGGTATCAAAATCTCCACTGGCAATCAGAACACAAACAATTTTCCGCAGCTTTGAGAAATTTAAAACTCCCCCCCCCAGTTTGTTGAATGTTAGTAGTATAGTACTTGGGGGTACCAGATCATTTTTTACATTTAACGGTTTCAACATTTTGATCTCGTATTTTGGAATCTATAGTTTATTAAAAATGCGTGACTTTCTCGGAAAAATCACCAAGCGTGACATTCTCGGAAAAACAGGGAATGAGTCATGGTATATCCTATTGTTTCAGATCACGAGACGGTCGTATGATTTTTTCAACCAATCAATTTCTTCCATGATAAATTGTTGTTACTTTATTTCTTACACGTAAGAAACACATTCACCCTTTTCTACAACATGGATAAGGAAAGGTTTACACATTTCAGATCGGAATTTGTACAATTCATTCAGTTGATAAAGAAAGGAAATGATATTGATGCAGTTCTCACCGCTTTCCTTCGAGGGTATCCAGAATTGACGGCTGAATTTGTATTACCTCATTTGGTGAAAGTTCCTGACATTGTAATGGAAGAGGGATCAGTGAAGAAAGACAATCGAAAACCGAAAAATATGGAAGACATAAACGAGAAGATTGATGGAGAGTGTTAAAGAACAAAAACCTTGGAAAGATGATACAAACATGGAAATAAACACAGCCAATGAAGAGACATGTCTCGAAACACTGAAAGCACTTGAAGAAGCAGAAGCTGATGCGAGAAAAAGAATAATTTACTTCTCATGTTTGAAGGGACAAGTATTCCAGAGGCTGAAAGAGATCAGTGGTAAAAAGATGTCTCAATTGTTGAAGGTTACTGATTATTCACAAGCGCACGCTTATTTTTTGATGAAGCTTCACAATTTAGCACTAGAATATAATAAATTAATGTATTCAAATTTACCACTTCGCTTCTTCAGTATAAACTGGCGAGAAATTGTAAGGATTTGTAAAAGCAATGAAATTTATTTTAAATGAATCTTTCGTAATGCTTGTATGTGTGACTTGTAGCACCATTATTGTGAATATACCGCTTGTCATTGAAGCGAACTCATAGTTTAATACCACGGAAATCGGTATATCATCGGAAGTACCATATTAAAAGATTGCAAACTAAACCATACGAACGGAAGGAACTCGTCAACACTGAGTAAGACTTTGCGTGACATGCTCGGAAAAACAGGTAATGAGTCATCACCTATAGCTATTATTTCTCACGTGGAACTATCCGATGGTTTATAAATAATATCTCATATAATAGTATAGAATGAGTTGTAATTCAGTAATTCACAATGAATTAAAGAATATGGAAGAGTATACTTGTCCTTTTTGTGATCAGCAATTGGCAGAAGTTAATAGTAGTGTGGTAGTACTATGCTGCAGTAATCAGGAAATGTTTAACGATGATGGTGAAAATGTTTGTCTAAATTGTGGTTCCGTCCATGGTATTGATTATTGTAAAGAGTACGTTGACTTTTATGAGAATATGTATAGGATACAATGGAAATCGGTATATCATCGGAAGTACCATATTGAAAATGTGATAAATAGTATATGTTGTAAGAATGGATTTCAAATTTCTCTGAAAGATAGTGGTAAAATTTTAAAAATATTAGAAGAGATAGACACGGTCCTTCCTTTAGTGAATAAGAATCGTAAAAGGATGATAAGTACGAAATTTGTCCTTAAGCAAATATTTTTAATGCTTGGTCTTCCTTTTGAGAATATAACTATTACTAAATCGAAAAAGACGCTTGAATTTTATGATCGATATTGGGTTGAAATTTTATTGTTGAGATTTGATATGATTATTCGTATTATTAGACAGTGAATTTTTCATCGTATTTTAGTAGGTAATTATCAACAATAGGACTGTTGTCCGTCACATAATCATCAATGTTTTTCATTGTGATATGGATGCTAGACGCTTTGAAATCACCGCTTCTCATCGTGTCTTTTATGGTATTGAGTAGATGTTGATAGCTTTGATAAGCATATGTACAATTTTGGATTTTGAGATCGAGGTTTTTATACTTCATCCAACCTTGTATCAAAAGTGCCGCTGTACTGATGGCTACCAAACTAACACCACCAGTTGCTATGCTTGTGGCGAGACCCCCGGTTGCAAAGATGATAGACAATGAGTTCCCCAGTAATTTCCATTTTTTGAACTGTTTCACCGCCTGTTTGTGAGCCCAACACTTTCTGTGATTTGTGTAGTAATAGGCTTTTAATTCCTTAATCTGGTCTTCTGTTAATTCACCTGAAATATGGTTCCAGTTGAATATGCTTTTTCGACTCTCTGTCATATATATATTTTATATTATAATTCTTTTGGATACGCAATATATTAAACCGGAAATCTGACCACATAATGAAGATCTTTTCATCCATTTTGGTGTAAGGTTCTTGGGTATGGCATAACAATATCCTCTGTCTAACGAATAACGGTTATAAAATCTTCCATACGCATCATGAAGTATGCTATGTGAGTGTAATACATGAATCCAACCAAGTGTTCTTTCAAAAAATCGTGTAATACAACCATTTCCTGGACCAATAAGTCCTATATCATTATGAATATATAAAATGTTGTTAATTGGAAGTATTCTTTTGAAATGCTTGAAATACAAAAATTGGTATACTAGGCATGACTTTAGTATGGCATCATCAACGCTGTTGTGTTGTTGTTTGGTTTTATTAAAAAGATAGCTAACGTATTTAATTATGTCTTCTATCATATATTATATCGTTGCATTAAAATTTGATGATGATCTAAAATTGTTTTTTCATCTAATATGAAATATAAGTATACACAGAAAAAACTAATACAACCATCTAAAGGTGCGATGGAATTTGGATTTAAATCACCAAAAGTCATTTGTTGACTACCAGTTCTATTAGCAGATGTAAAACTTCCTATATGTTTTTTGTTCCAATAGATTTTACTTTTTTCTGTATTTGGAGAAGATAAATTATCCCAATGAACAGATAAACAATGCCAAACATTAATTTGACCTAAATCATTTACGGAATAATCTGCTAATTTTGTGAAATTTTGTATAGATGCTGTTGGACCAAAATATACACAATTTGATTGATCAACACCACTTATAACTAAATTTGAACCATTGTAATAGCTGACAAACTTATCATAACCTCCATTATCATGACCAAAAAGACCATTTTTCCATGGATTTCCACCTGTATTTGAATTTAATTTATAAACAATGTAAATATTAACAACATCATTATTTAAATTGATTTGACTTATCATTCTCTGTGATCCATTAAACTTTAAAAAATAACGTCCATTATGTTTCTCAGCCTTGGTACAAACAGTGGGTCTTAAATTTAAAGTTGATTGAGTTGCATTATTTTCTTCATTTGAGAGATCATATAATGTTTCAACTTTTCTGTCTGCATTCATATCTACAAAATTATTATTCGCTCTGTCGATTTGATAAACACATTTTGAGTATAATCTAATATATTCAGAAACCCATAAATCTAAAAAACTATCTCTGACAATATCAGAAACGTGTGATTTAATAACGACATGATTAACATCATCGCCGGGTTTTACATTTGTCAAACGTTTGTTTTCAAGATCATAGTTCCCATCGTTTGTTAATTTAAATCCAGTTCCATCTTTACTTTTCACATTTATATGTTCTATTGTGTGGTTGAATACACCCATATAATATTAATTTAGATTAATTCATAATCACTTCAAGTGTGAATGTTGTATCGAAAGCACCTGTATTAGGATGTGAATAATCAATGATTAAATAGCCTCTCGATAATGATTTATTGACTGTAACTGTTCATATGTTTCTACTCATAGAAGGAATTCTATATTCGAAAAAAGTTGCTGGAAGTGGTAATAATCCAGCGCCTTCATTCTTTTTCTTGAAGTAGAACATTCCGGGTTTTGTTCCTTGTATAATATGCATTTTCTTAATATAAAAGTTATTGTTATGAATAACTAAATATTCAGAGCCATTTATCAATACAGGCTTTAAAGTATTCTTATTATGTCCTTGACTGGCTTCAACAAAGCAATTTAAATATTGTATTTGACCAATTATATTATTCCCATTCAAATTTAGATCACCTCCTAATTTCGGCCTGTAAAGAGCAAATCCACCCAAATCGAAAGCTGTTTCCATAATTACACCTGTAACGCTTGAACGAAATAGATTCAAACTATTATTATGAATTCTATAGCCATTCAGATTTAAATCACCACCAAGTTTAGCCTCACTTATAAGAAAGCTGTTCATATTAATATTATTTAGCATTGTCAATTCACCATTTTGACCGTCAAATAAGTTTGATGAATTATTAATCAAAGCATGTCCATTCAAATCTAAATCAGTTTGTAATTGTAGTTTTTCATTCACGATTTTATAAGCTTCAGTGAAGTCGTAAACACTTGATGGAACGTCTGCTGCTTCACCATCAATACCATAAACAACACAAGGAACATTGTATTTATTGGGATAAGTTGGGTTAGCGTTAATATGTATTGTACAATACAAATATTCAGGTGGTGAACTTACTGAAGGTTTTTCAATCCATAATAAATATCTCGAATGATCTTCATTTCTGTTGTCAAATTTTCTCCCTACAGTTCTATGAATTGTGATTCCACCTGTTGCATTGAATGTTACACTACTGAGATTCATTCCTTCATAATCAGGAAATAGCCATTCGAGAACAAAAGTGTATTTTCCATCTTTTATTGTGTACATATTAAATCCAATTCTAGCTCTGAAAATATGATTAGCTTCTTTATTCAAGTCTACATCAATAACCTTTTTTGAAATCATATGTGGTGAACGAGGTAAATTGACATATCCATTAACTTTCGAGCCATATTCAGTACTGACTTCATCGATATCATTCATCAAATATTTGAAAGCGTTCTTTGGATGAGAAGCAGATGAAATATGACTTTTGTCAACATATTTTTTGTTTGCCCCACTGGTTGGATCCACAGGGTCTTTTAAGTTTGCGAGCGTGTTTTCACCCATGTCATTGTCTCCAGTCATTTGCCCGCCAGAACGTTTAAGAAACGGGGCTTGGTCAACATAAATTTTGTTGGCAACATCTTTGTCAGCGGTTGGAGCCCCAACATTTATAATTTTATTATTATGTAAGTCAATATAGCCTGAAGCATGGATCTGGCCAACATTCTCCAAGTGTTTGTTTAAAAAATCATAACTTCCATCAGATGTAAATCCAATAATATCTTCAGTTTTATTATCAACATACCCCTTCGTTGCTGTATCAGAATTAACTGTTGGTGTTGCACAGTTGATCAATTTGTTACCTCCTAGATTTAAATTAGCAGTCATTTCTTGTGTTCCATCTCGAAGTAGAGTTTGATCGATACTGCTTTTAGATGCGAGATTAGTGTCAATATAAGATTTATTCACAAGATCTCCCGAGTTAGTTCCAATACCATGACCTGTAATAATAAACCCCCCAAAATTCTGATTGCCAGTCATTGCAACACTTCCATCTTTTTTAAGAAATGGTGAAAAATCAATGCCAGCAATTTCAGTATCAACATAACTTTTGTTTACAGCGTCTTGTGGGTTTGAGGGGGTATCGTGCAGGTTGAGGATTTTGTTTAATTTCATGTCAACATTACCGCCAAACGCAACATTGCCGTTTTCAATTTCATAAGCTGGGTCATGGACAAAGTAAGACAAATTGGTATGAAAGCCAAAGGCTCCATAAACAATGATATGTGTTTTGGTGTTAGACGCAAGAGCTGTGCTGGAAGGTTCCACCTGTATTGCCGCTTGACCACCACTGGTTTTTTCTATCTGGAAAAGTTTTTTCATGTAACCATCAACGTGCGGAGTTTGGGGAAAAGGTTTTTGAAACGGTTGGCCCGCATCTCGTATATTTACAGTTGGAAGGAATAAATCAATTGCTGCATTTTGAGGGTTTGAGGGTGAGTAAAACTCAACAACAAAAGTGTACTGACCGTTGCTCAAAGATGAAACATCAAAACGAATTTTGGATGTGAAGTTGCCACTTCGTTTAATGAAAAAAGACAATGATGACTTATTTATGTGATAAGGTGATTTGTCAAAATTCTCAATTTGAAGGTTATCCACACTATGTCTTTCAACAAAAAAGCAAAGGGGTTTCGTTGAGAACCTGATGCTGAAAAAACAAGGTCATCAACATATGATTTGTTTGCACTATCAGAATTTTGTGTTGGTGTTGCTACATTAACCATTTTTTTGTTTTCGATATCATAATTCCCATCTTGTGTCAATGTAAATCCATTATCACCTTTATCACCTTTGTCACCTTTTGGACCATTATCACCTCTATCACCTTTATCACCTTTTGGACCAACTGGACCAATTGGACCTCTGCCACCAGTTCTTGTGTCATCTTGATCTGGTAAAAAATTGAATATACCCATATAATATTAGATTAGATAACACCATAAAACTTTCTCTTCACTGTTTTCATTGGCTTGTCAACATAACAGAAGGAATATGGTTTTTTGGTTGCTTCAATATACTTTTGTTTATCGATGCCAAGTTCTTGGGAGATAATGTTTCTCTCTCTTGTAGATGGGAAATCATAAAGGCAGAAATGGCTGCAATTGAGTCTGACAGATTTTGGGAATCCATAGAATGACTGTGTCAGGTACAACACTGAACAATTTTTATGACGACCTTGAATGAAATAGCTGATTATTTGACGTTGTTTTTTATCCGTCACAAAATCATCGAACACAACCAGTCGCTGCAATTCAGTGTCTTGAATTTGTTCAACAGGTAAAATTTCATCTTGACTACAAATCAAAACGGGGTAACCAACTTGTTTGCTTATGCCATCCATCACTTGTCGCAAATGTTGATATTTATCTTGATCCAAGTTTTTGGCGTACAGATATATCTGATCATAATAGACCAACGGTTCCATAATCAAATGCATGAATAATGTTGTCTTTCCAGATCCTGAATTTCCAGCCAATAACATTCTGAATGTATCTTTCGGCATATATGGATACAACTGTCTGAAAGACTTATTTGAATTCTGAAAAATGTCGTAATTTGGAATTTCCATATGTAAATAGTTTAGATTAGATTTTATCCAATGTACTTGTATGGATATAGAGCGTATGAAAAGGCTTCTTCAAAGTGGAATTGAAGCTGGAAATAGGACTAGAGAAGTTCGTGAGGTCATCAAGACTTATGAGAACAGAAAACAGGATGCATATGATACAACATCAGAATTATTGAAACCTTCAATTGATGTTCAGAAGAGTGTGAAAGAAAGTGTTGACAAAAAACAGGATGAAGTTATTGAACAGTTGAAAAAGAATCAAAAAGCCTTGACATCCGGTTTTGAAGATCTCATGCTTTTGAGTGCACTGCCTGAATCAAAACCAACAGAAACAACCAAATTACCAATTGATTACAAACCAGAAATGATGTCTGAAACAAAATCAACTTACAAGTCAAATCTTGACAAGGGTTTCTCAGAAGATGAGATACAAGCATTGATTAAATATAATTTACCTCCTCCATCAAAAATTTTGGACATGCAAATGGATGGAACAATCGATATCAATGACTTTGGATCAAAAATTGGCAAGTTAACCAAAGAACTTGGAGGTCAAAAAGGACGACTATCAAAAACCAAAAAGGATAGGGACAATAACAAAGGCAACATATATGAATTGACTCAAGACATCAAATTACTACAAAAGTACCGAAAAAGAATTGATGTTATTGAAGAAGGCTCAAAAACTCTTGGTGAAGGTATCAGAAAGAGAAAAAGACAATATGGAGCAGGTGTTGTTCATTACAACAATATCGATGAATTGCTTTCACGACTCCAGTTGCTTGGTGGGTCTATTTTTGCTGGCAACAACAGTGCTGATGTCAGAAATGAGTTTGTGAATATATTGCATGTATTAAAAAGGTTGGGTATTGTTGGAAACAAAGAGCTCAATGAAATAATGATCAAATATCTAATGTAATAGTATATGACAGAAATTTCATTACGATTCAACAGTAAAAACAGAGACAAAATTGGTGTAAGTCTGAGTCATGATTTCACAAAAAGATTCAATACTCCTCTCGTATTATCGAATGATTTGAAATATGATATCTCTGTAAATAATGTCAATATGACATACAGTTGGTACAACATCAGAGAATCTTTTGGGAATAATAAAATCAAATATAGCCATGACCAAGGTGCAAACTGGGAAACAATAACATTCATTGATGGAATGTACTCATATGATGACATCAATAGTTACATTCATGAGTATATGAGAAAAAACAACCATTTGGTTGTTGATGACCCGGATGATGCCAAAAAGAAGTATGGTGTCAATATATTTTTCGTTTTATCAACATATCGTATTTTGATCAAACTTGATGAAAACTATCGAGTGGATCTGAGAGATCTTGAATTCAGAAAACTCATCGGTTTCGACTCAAAACTTGTAACTGAAACAGAGTACGGAACAAACTAACACGTGGAGTGGATGAAATCTATATCAATTGTGACAAGGTGACTGATAGCATCGTTGATGGAAATTCCACAAGTACCATTGCTGTAATCCCAGTCACAGATCTCGTCAGAAGTTTGCCATTCACTTATAAACCTCGTTTTCTTTCATGGAATCCTGTCTCAACACATACAATCAGTTCAATACGTTTTTACGTTACTGATTCTTCCGGAGCTCCAGTTGATTTGAATGCGATAGATTGGTTCATTAAAATATTCTTGAGAGAGACAGAATTATAAAACCTAATAGTATATGAAACGGTTTGAATACGATAAATATGAAAAACATGGTGAAGGTGTCCTAACTGACATTGTCAAAACAGTTGGAAAAAAAGCAGCTGAAAAAGCAGCCACAACAATTGGTGAACACGCAGGCAAAAAAGCTGGTGACAAAATCATTGAACTTTTGAGAAAGAGAAAGAGTGGGAGTGAAACCAAGAGTGGGGGTGGTATCAAAAGAGGCCGTGGCAGACCTCGTAAAATAAAATGAATAACTTTATCTAACCCATTAATATATGTCAAACTATCGCAACTCAAAATATATCGAACGATATGAAGATGTGGTCTTCGAACTCGAGACAGCATTAAACACTGTTGTTGCAAACAATGCTCATCAGAAGAAAACTGGTTACCGTTTCGTTGTTGATAACAGTGGAGAGACTACACCATTTGATTGGTACAATGCTCGTTTAAACGTTGTTTTTATCGTAAAGAAGCTTGCAGATGGAGCCGCCATTGCTGCTGATGATAGAAACGGTATCATTAATTCAGCACACTCTCTGATTAACACAATAAATGTGAAAATGAACGGAATTGATGTTTATGAATGTCGAGATGCCAACCAGGCCACAAATATCAAATCACTGCTTGAGTATTCACAGGGTTATGCTTCAAGTCAAGCAACAAATGAGTTCTTCTATCTTGACACCAACAGACATGCTGAAGACAGAGCGGCTCACGCTAATTACAACAAAGGTTTCGCAGCTCGTAAATCAATGTTGAATGGTGCAAATGGTTCTGCAAATGCAGAGGTATCATTGAACAGATACGGATTTTTCAAGAGCCTTTGGGATGAACTTTTGCCCAACTCGAAAATAGAGCTTAACTTAACACTTGAAAGTGATGATAATTTGATCTGGCAGGCTGCTGATAACTGTCGTGTGGTACTCACCAAATTTCAGTTGATTGTTCCCCGCATCATTTTTAATTCAGATGGAAAGTCCTTGTATATGAGCAGATATCTTGACACCAGAAGGTGGACTTATCTGAGAGAAATGGTTGAGAGAGGCAATTCAACAAGACAGCAGACAGCTAATTTCCGTATTTCAACTGGAGTAAACAAACCAAGGCATGTATTTGTATTCATCATCAACGATGCCAATGATGAGTCTCAGACAGCCAATAAATTCTTGTACAACACATTTTCAGTTGCAAATGGCCGAACACTAACAAATTGTTATCTCGAGGTTGGTAATGGAAATGATTATCCAGAGGTTCATTATGAACCAACAACGGAACCAACAAGAGTATTCAGAGATGTTCTGAAATATGTTCAAGCCATCAATGACTTCAGTGATAGCACCTTGCTCAACAGAGATAACTTCGGTACAATATTCCCTGTCATTTATTTTGATTTGACAAAACAGAAAAAGGACATAAAAGATGGGATGACGAAACTGACTTTCAAATACAATTTGAGTGCGGGAACAAACGCAGATTACAGTGTGTATGCACTAGTCCTCTATGAACAGGACATTGAGATGAGAAAGACAGATGGTAAACTTGTTTTGAGATCAATGTAACTGTATCTATCAAATAATCAAATAATCAAAATTAATTAATAAATTAAATAAATAAATTAAATAAATAAATTAAATAAATAAATAATTAATAAAAATCATTGTTTATATTAAATACAATTTAGTATAAACATATATTATATGACTACTTATTACCCTCATGGAGTTAAACTTTCAAAAGGTCAGAAAGAAAAACTAGCAAAAGCCATAAATTCAAATTCAGCTGTAACATTGAGGTTATCGCATAGTGAATTATCAGGCAATGATCAACTTATGTTGACCAAAAGACAAATCAACAAACTGATGAAATCAAAAAGATCAGGAAAAGGTTCAGAAATCAAGATATCAAAAACTCAAATCAGAAAAGCTGTTGTACATGGAGGTTCTGTTTGGACAAGTCTTTTTTCACTTGGAACAAAACTATTGCCATATGCAACTAAGGCAGTAGCTAAGGCAGCTCCAGCATTGGCCACAGGTGCTCTATCTTCACTAGCAAGTCTCGGTGTTGATAAATTATGTGGAAAGAAACAAAAAGGAGGATTTATTATTCCTAATCAAAACTTATCCCAACTATTGAATTATAAAAATTTGTTGAATGTGAGACAAATGGCTGATCTTGTTAATGCGATGTAGTCTGGTGGACAACTTGCTATCAAACCAACAAAAACTCAGTCTGGTGGTTTTCTTGGAACACTTTTAGCGAGTATTGGAATTCCTCTGCTTATGAAAGCTTTGACTGGAAAAGGTTTGCATGTTGAACACAGTCGTCCAAGACGGTCATTACCAGTTCACGTTCCAGATACCATTCCAAAAAATACAAGTGGTGGAAAACATGCTATGATGCTATGGAAATCACCCCCAGTTTTTGGCACATGGGATAACCCAATCGGTCTTGGAATGAAAAAAAAAAAAGAACTTCAAAAAAGACCTCAGGAAAAGGACTTCTGTTGGGCAAAAACAGTCCCTTCAATTCAATCCCAATACTAGGAACAATACTCTAAAATTCATAAATGAAGCATTATCCAACTTTGATTTACAAGCTTGGGTGAAATTTCTTAACATTAAACATTTTAGAGGAGTTTTCAGTCGGGATGCTCTTCCAAGACAAATCAAAAACAAAGAGTGTGGAATAGTCTATCTTGACAGTCGGATTGGACCTGGCACTCATTGGGTATGTTATCGGAATATGGACACATACTGTGAATACTTCGACTCATTCGGATTGATAATGCCAACAGAAGTTCAAATATATATGGCTACAAGCGGTAAACAACTTGAATACTCTGGAGATGAGATACAAGAAAGGGATTCAGTCTTGTGTGGATATTGGTGTTTATACTATCTTCTCGAGAGACAAAAAGGCAGATCGATTCTGGATACAATACACAATTCCAAATTCAGTTCAACAGATGCGAGTGTCAATCACTGATTCATCATAGACTACTTCGAAAATATCTAAATAATATGTATAAATGGTAAAATCATATTGTGTTAAACAGAAGAAAGTAACTGAATGTGTACCAGGAAGTGAAAGATATGAAAAGACAAAAAATGGTCGAACAATGATGAAATGCAAATGCGCTGAATGTGGGATAACAAAGACTAAATTCATCAAGAGACGGGGAAACTGATTTGCCCGTCTGAAGGGGCGGGCATACTAGATTCAGCCGCAGATATGGCACTTACAGGATTCTTGGAACACGGTGTCCCCTATTTAGCGAAGAAAGGTGTTGAAATGGGGAGATATTATGCTTCAGAAGCAATGAGAAATCCAAAGCTGCAAAAGCAATTGATTGATAAAGGACTTTCCCTAGCAAAGCCAGTGATTACAAAGGTTGGTAAAGAAGGCTTGATGCAATTGAGCACTGCTATTAGACCCAAACGCTCTGACAAGAAAAAAATGTATAAAACGGATATTAAAGGATTGGATTACGGCGGTGCTATTGACATTCACAATATGATCGGTAAAACTACCAAAACCAAAAAGTGGATGGACACCCGGACAATATAAATACATGGGGCCTTATAATCCCCTCGATAAACGGTTAGAGTATGATAAAAACACAGGTGAGGTCACAAAATGGTATGTCCAACCTTACAACAAAGTGGATGAAATAGCAGCTTACCACGATATTTGTTATGATATGGGAAAAGATAAAGGTGATTGTGACAGAACAATGGTAAAATCTCTCGATCAAATACCATATGGTGAAATGCCAAAATGGGGTCAAACAGCTAGATTCCTAATCAACAAAAAGGTGAAACTAGGTTTAGGTGTTCCAAAAAACGGAAAAAGCCGTCGAGTGAAGAAAACTGGCAAGAAAAATTAGCTGATGAATTACATACACCCATAAAACGCAATTTTACTCGACGGCGTGTGATTGTAAATAAAATTGATGAAATATGGGCTGCTGATCTTGTTGAAATGCAAAAATTCAGCAAATGGAATAAGGGATACCGATATCTTCTTATGGTTATTGATGTCTTCAGTAAATATGGTTGGATTGTTCCTCTGAAGGATAAAAAGGGTGAATCTGTCACTGAAGCATTCAAAACAATATTCAAGGAAGGCAGAAAACCACAATATCTATGGGTTGATAAGGGAAAAGAATTCTATAACAAACATGTGAAAGACCTATTAGAGAAAAATGGGATACATATGTACTCAACTGAGAATGAAGAGAAGTCATCAGTAGTTGAAAGATGGAATCGAACAATCAAGTCCAAAATGTGGAAGCAGTTCACAATTCAAGGCAATACAATGTATCTCGATATGCTCCCAAAACTAGTAAAATAGTACAACAACACAAAACATTCAAGCATAAAGATGACACCCGTTGAAGCATCTGATAAGAAGAATGAAGGAGTTGCTTACTTTAATCTATATGGTGATATGGAGCCATTATCAGCTAAACCAAAATTCAAGGTTGGTGACAAGGTCCGAATATCTAAGTATAAACGGAATGTGTTCGACAAGGGCTATACACCAAATTGGACTGAGGAAGTATTTATAATTGATAAAATCCAATATGCAAACCCAATCACTTACAAATTAAAGGATCTCAACGATGAAGAAATACAAGGAAGTTTTTATGAACAAGAATTATTGAAAGCCAGACAGGATGTTTTCCGTATTGATAAAGTCATTCGCAGAGATTACAAGAAGGAACAAGCTTTAGTAAAGTGGAAGGGATATAGTGACGACTTTAACAGTTGGATACCGATCAAGGATTTAAAAGATATATGAAATTGTTATAAAAGAATATTATCTAATATATATAACAGAAGATACAGTTGTACATACTGTTATTTGCTATTATGTAGCCAAAAATATGATTGTTTCTGGCTACTTATTTACATTTATTGTTGTGATATTGTCTATTACCATTTTTCATCACTTTGTCACATTTTGGACATTTGTATTCTTTGTTTTGCCATTTTTTCATAGATTGTGTATGATGTTTCTTTTTGTCTTCATTTGGGACTCTCTGTGGTCTTTTATTAGCTGATTTTAAAAAATCATCAGGCATATCCTCATTTTTAACATACTCAAATTTGTATGAACAACCATCCTTTTTTGATTTACCTGATTTACAATTATTAGTGCCTTCACACACCATTTTAACAGTGCCAGCATTTATTTGAATATGTTGTTGAACAGCATACATACTGTTAAAGTATGAAACTTCTTTGGTGACAACATTAGTCGCTTTCACACACTTTTTATTTTCATAATTTTTAGCAGCAAATGTATAATTTCGTTTAGTTGCTGATTTCTTGCAATTCTGTTGTTGTGTCACTAGTTGGAGATTACATAATCTATTATCATCTCTTATGTTATTGATATGATCAATTACTTTACCTTCCAGGATGATACCATTGTGACATTCCCAAACAAACCGATGTACACGATATGATTTTTGACCAATTTGAGCATGTTTCCTCACATTACACTTCATATAACCATTGCGTTGTTTGACCCCCTTCATTGGCACTTTTTTGACAATATTAATAACATTTCCATCCTTATCAGAGGCGTATAAATCATAAACTGGATGAATATTATAAACGCATTCATTGATTTCAATCTTACTCATTATAATATAGTTCTATATAATAATTCTTTAAGACAATTTTGGTGAAAATAAAAACTATTGTGGTTTAAAGAGATACCATTATATAATATTACAAGATGGAAAAAATTATCTCGACCAATAGTATGGATAAGAAAAATCTTAAAAAACTTAGCAAATCTCAATTAATCAAATTGCTGTTGAAGCAAGAAAAAAATAAGCCAAAAATAATTGTGGTAGATGATACCAAACCAGTTCCAGCACCCCGAAGGAGTGTAAAACAAATGGTTCAAGATTATGAAAACGACATAATTCTTCCACCATTAGAATTTAGGGATGATTACAAACCAATACCCAAACCAAGAACTTACAAACCAAAACCAGTACCAACACCTAGAACTAAGATAGAGCTATTGAACAAAGCTCTGAAAGGTTATACTGAGTCTTATGAAATCAATGTGAAAAATGACAAAGACCCGCTAGCGCAACTACAAAACACAAGAAAGGCAATCGAAATACATATTAAAAAATTGTTAAACGAAATGAAAGGACTGAAATTTGTCGAAATACTTAAGGTAACATTCACAAAAACATCAGATGGACAAATAGAGTATAAGACCGCATATTTCAACAGTGTAGCTCAAACAATTGTGAATAATCTGGAAGTCACTGAATCACTACAAATATCAAAACAGCAAATCTTGAATAAAATAGCTGTATGGGTATCTGAGGGGTCTGGTTGGACTGTTCGATCTGTTGATGGTCATTATCTTAATGTGGTAAAATATGAACCAATCAAAGGTTCTTCATACATAAAACTACCAGTAGAATTACGAAATAGTGCCAAAGGTTTAATTAACTTGAAAAATGAGGATAATGAATGTTTCCGATGGTGTCACATCAGACACTTGAACCCACAAGAGAAATACCCACAGAGGATTAAAAAATCAGACAAACAATACATTTAAAAATTGGATTATACAGGGATTGAATTCCCAGTAACCACAAAGCAGTACAATAAAATAGAAAAGCAAAATGAGATCAACATTAATGTTTTCGGTTATGAAGATAAACAAACATATCCAATATATGTTTCAAAAGAAGAGTATGAAGACTGTTTGAATCTTCTTCTGATAACTGAAAATGAAAACAAGCATTATGTGTTAATCAAAGATTTCAACAAGTTAATGTACAATCAGACGAAACATAAGGAAAGAAAGCATTTCTGCATGCATTGTCTTCAGTGTTTCAGCTCTGAAAGGATATTAACAGATCATAAAGATAATTGTATTCAAGTGAATGGCACTCAGGCTATTAAAATGCCTGATAAGAACAATAATACACTGAAATTCAATAATTTTCATAAACAACTGCCTATACCATTTGCAATCTACGCTGACTTTGAAGCCATCACTGAAAAAATACACGGTTGTCAACCCAATAATAACAAATCATATACAGAGGCTTATCAGAAGCATACAGACTGTGGATATGGTTATAAAGTAGTTTGTTGTTATGATGATAAATACACGAAACCAACACAAACATACAGAGGTGAAAAATCTGTGTACAAATTCATGGAAGCCATGCTGGAGGAAGTTAAATATTGCAAGAAGGTTATGAAAAAGGAATTCAACAAACCATTAAAAATGACAAAAGAGGATGAGGAGGAATTCCAAAAAGCCAAAGAATGTCACATTTGCAATAAAAAATATACTGACAAAGATATTCAAGTTCGAGATCACTGTCATATCACTGGTAAATACAGAGGCTCTGCCCATCAAGAATGTAATCTAAAACTCAGAGTAAACCCAGAAGAAATAAAAATACCTGTTATATTCCACAATCTGAGAGGTTATGATAGTCATTTCATTATGCAAGAGATTGGTGAAATTGTCAAGAAACACACTTACACAAATAAGAAAGGTGAAAAGTGTCAAATGGCAATCAATGCTATACCCAACAACCTGGAGAAGTATATGGCTTTCATGCTTGGTAATCACCTCACATTCATCGATAGTTTCCAATTCATGAGCTCAAGTTTGGATAGACTAGTCAGTAATCTTCCTAAAGAAGCCTTGAAATGTACCTCTCAAAAATTCAAAGGTGAAAAGCTTGATCTGATGTCACAAAAAGGGGTCTACCCTTACGACTACATGGACAGTTTCGATAAATTCAATGAAAAAATAACCATCGAATGAAAAATTCTACAGCATATTAAATGATGAACATATTAGTGATGAAGACTATACACATGCTCAGAATGTGTGGAATACATTCTCCCTCAAAAATATGGGTAAATACCATGACCTGTACCTGAAATCTGACATCCTCCTATTAGCTGATGTATTTGAAAACTTCAGGAAAACATGCCTTGAATACTACAAACTGGACCCATGTCATTATTTCACGTCTCCAGGGCTTTCGTGGGATGCAATGCTTAAAATGACTGACATTAAACTAGAGCTTATGGTTGATATTGATATGTTTCAATTCATTGAAAAGGGTTTGCGTGGTGGAATCAGCTATATAGCCAATCGTTATGGTAAAGCAAACAATAAATACATGAAAGAATACGATGAGAAGGCGCCCTCGAAGTACATCATGTATCTCGATGCTAATAATTTGTATGGTTGGGCTATGAGTCAATATTTACCAACCGGTGGTTTCAAATGGATGACAGAAAAGTAGATCAGCAAGTTAGACCTAGCAAAGTACCAAGAAGATAGCAACAAAGGTTTGATACTTGAAGTTGACATGAAATATCCTGAAGAATTGCATGATCTTCATAATGACTACCCGCTGGGACCGGAAAAGGTCAAAGTAGCTGAAAGTATGTTGTCTGGGTATTGTAAAAACATCGCGAAGAAATATAAAATATCAACTGGTCTGGTACATAAACTAATACCAACATTAAGCAACAAAGAAAAATACGTGCTCCATTATAGGAACCTCCAATTATACACTGATCTCGGTTTGAAAATAACTAAAGTCCATCGAGTTCTAGAGTTCAATCAGTCCGCATGGTTGAAGCAATATATTAATTTCAACACTCAGAAAAGAACTAATGCAAAAAATGCCTTTGAGAAAGACTTCTTCAAACTCATGAACAATTCAGTCTTCGGAAAAACGATGGAAAATATCAGAAAACGAGTAGACGTCAGATTAGTCACCGATGGAAAGAAACTATTAAAAATGGCTGCTAAACCGACATATGTTAGCAGTAAAATATTCAATGAAAATCTAGTAGCTGTGCATAAGATTAAAGAAACACTTACCCTTAACAGGCCGGCATATGTGGGTATGTGCATCTTGGATCTAAGCAAGACATTGATGTATGAATTCCACTACAACTACATCAAAGAGAAATATGGAGATGAAGCAAAATTAATATTCACAGACACTGACTCATTAACATACGAAATTGAAACCGAAGACGTCTATAGAAATTTCTGGAACGATAAAGATAATTTCGATAACAGCGACTACCCAGAATACTCTCCATATTTCGATAAGACGAATAAAAAAGTAATTGGTAAATTCAAAGATGAGGCTGCAGGAGTTCCAATTTGTGAATTCATCGGTCTACGATCGAAACTGTATAGCTATATGAAAGACAACCAAAAAGGAGGAAAAACTGCTAAGGGAATTAAGAAGAATATTATTAAGAATAACATCAAACATGAAAATTATAAAGAGACACTATTTGATAATAAACAGTTGCATCATAAAATGAAAACAATAAGAAGTCAAAATCATCAATTAGGAAGTTATGAAATCAATAAAGTATCACTCAGCTGTTTTGATGATAAGCGGTATATTCATGATAATGGTGTGACAAGCTACGCATACGGACATTATAAAATCTAAAAAGTTCAGTTAGCTGTTGACGTCACACCATAGCTGTGGTGTTTTTATCGCCTCAAACCCACTAAATGACATCATGAACTTCCTGTTTTTCCCAGAATGTCACGCAAAGTCTTACTCAGTGTTGACGAGTTCCTTCCGTTCGTATGGTTTAGTTTTCAATCTTTTAATATGGTACTTCCGATGATATACCGATTTCCGTCGTATTAAACTATGAGTTCGCTTCAATAACAAGCGGTATATTCACAATAATGGTGCTAAAAGTCACACATACCAGCATTACGAAAGATTCATTTAAAATAAATTTCATTGCTTTTACAAATCCTTACAATTTCTCGCCAGTTTATACTGAAGAAGCGAAGTGGTAAATTTGAATACATTAATTTATTATATTCTAGTGCTAAATTGTGAAGCTTCATCAAAAAATAAGCGTGCGCTTGTGAATAATCAGTAACCTTCAACAATTGAGACATCTTTTTACCACTGATCTCTTTCAGCCTCTGGAATACTTGTCCCTTCAAACATGAGAAGTAAATTATTCTTTTTCTCGCATCAGCTTCTGTTTCGTCAAGTGCTTTCAGTGTTTCGAGACATGTCTCTTCATTGGCTATGTTTATTTCCATGTTTGTATAATCTTTCCAAGGTTTTTGTTCTTTAACACTCTCCATCAATCTTCTCGTTATGTCTTCCATATTTTTCGGTTTTCGATTGTCTTTCTTCACTGATCCCTCTTCCATTACAATGTTAGGAACTTTCACCAAATGAGGTAATACAAATTCAGCCGTCAATTCTGGATGCCCTCGAAGGAAAGCGGTGAGAACTGCATCAATATCATTTCCTTTCTTTATCAACTGAATGAATTGTACAAATTCCGATCTGAAATGTGTAAACCTTTCCTTATCCATGTTGTAGAAAAGGGTGAATGTGTTTCTTACGTGTAAGAAATAAAGTAACAACAATTTATCATGGAAGAAATTGATTGGTTGAAAAAATCATACGACCGTCTCGTGATCTGAAACAATAGGATATACCATGACTCATTCCCTGTTTTTCCGAGAATGTCACGCTTGGTGATTTTTCCGAGAAAGTCACGCATTTTTAATAAACTATAGATTCCAAAATACGAGATCAAAATGTTGAAACCGTTAAATGTAAAAAATGATCTGGTACCCCCAAGTACTATACTACTAATGTTTTGAAAATGTTGTTCATTCCACCCAAGTTTTTGTCTTTCTTTCTGCTTGAAAGCAACAAAAAAATTCAAACTTCTTCTTCTTCTTCCTTTATTTCTTGCGGTAACAACCAAAGAAATCCACCGTAATCTTTTTTTATCAACCGTTCAATTGGGTCACCCTTTTGAACAAGAGCCATTTGTTGACATATCAGTTGGGAATGGCAACCAACAACGGTGAGCAACCAAATCAAAGCACAACCGAATTTGTAGAGGGGTTCATGAAACATCTGTTCCAGTTCAGTGGGGAGTTGATTGAAAAACATGCTTTTTCGCTGCCTCAAGTGTTGCTGACAATGGAGTATGGTTTGGAGCTGTTGAAAGAGCACCTTTCACCTTCGAGTCGGGGAGACTTTGACCGAAAATTCAGATGGGTTTTGGGGCAAATTCGAGAATGGGAAAAAAAGACAAAGGAATCAAAAGAAGTTGAAGAGAACAAAAACGCCTTGGCAAAACACGATCCTCTGATGAATGATATTCAAGCCCTTCCCACTGAATTGCAAGAAAAGATTCTCAAAGAGGTTATCAAAGCAAAAATCAGAGAGCGGGCAGAGATGGGTTGGGAGCAAATTTTGGAATTTATCAACTATGGCCCATTTTGCAACAAAAATTACAGCTTGCAGTAAATGTCGTTATTGTATAAAGAATGACATGTGTTATATTTGCTGGAAGCGTGGAAAAGTTCACAACATGTTTCCTGAGTTTCCTGAAGAGTTGGAGCTGGATGCTGTTGCATGGCTTTGATCGCCAAATTGAACAATGACCACTCATGAACAAGTGAAGATGTTGGCTGTTGCAGAAACCGTTTGTTGTTTTGTGCAAGAAAAAATCAACCCAAACAGGAAAATTATTCAGGAAGTGCAGCGGGTAATCAACGAGTCGAAAAACGAGAGGTTGGAGGAAGCCCAAGCCCAAGTTTGTGTTTAGTTTTGATCACATTTCGGGCCAAAGTGTGGCCCCACTACCTTTGTTTTCGCGGGATCGCGTCAAGCGCCTTGACCATTTTCCGGTCAGCGGCATGCTTGCACTTTTTTTCGTCCTCGCCATAGGTTTTTGCCCAAAAACCACAACTGCTGTAATCAACATCATGTTGCATTGCGACCGCGTCAGTTGCTCCCGTTTGGTCTTGATAAATTTGTTGGATTTCACTTGTTTCAGGATCGTAGTCAAGCTGTTGGTTGAGGGGGTTGTATGGGCCGGTGAAGTTGTGGCCAGGCAGAGTCCAAACTTTTTTCGGTTTGGGAAGTTTCCCGATCAGAGCGTGGATGTCAACCCCTGAACCGTAAAAATTTCTCAACGCTTGCTTGAAAACATCTGTGTAACCGCTGTGGTTGGGAAGGGCTTTGGAAAAAGCTTTCAAAAGTTTTGGGTCTGTGGCGAACTTCGGAACCAAAACGCCTTGGGAAACGAAACGAGGGTCGAAAAGATCGCCAAATCCAGCGCCAGCAACCCCCGTCCCATAACCCTTCCATTTGACCCAAGAGTCATAGCTTCGTGTGCCCCCTCTGCTTTTGTATTCGTTGAATTGCCGTTTGTATTCTGCGACTATTGCGCGCCCTTCTTCAGATGTCACCATTGGTCCTTTGAAAAGAGTCGGGTCGGAAACAACGGTCCACAATTTTTTGAAATCGACGAATGGGAAAGGAGGCAAAGGAATCCCGCGACCATCGAGATCAGGACGGTCGGTTTTGTAACGAATGTCGGGTCTGACTTTTCTGGAAAGTTGGTCGAGCATTTCGCTTCCGAGATTGGACAACAGGTTTGCCTTTCTTTATCGCCCAGTCAATTGCTTTTTTCTGAATTTCGGGGTTCCTCATAGCTTCGGAAGCGTAATAACGCTCATTTCCACCCCTTTATTTGCGAGGTATGGGACTCTATGGTGAAGAAAAAGATCCATTGCAGCTCCAGCAATGTCCGTGCCAATTCCAGCGCCCTCTGCGAGAGAGGGCCCCGCTAGTTTCCCTGTTTCGGCAAGAATCGGGTATTTGTGATGAAACAGACTGCGCATTTGGCTTTCAGCATTTTCCGGTTGTTTTTCGTCGTGACAACCCGCTATGTTCCTGGAACGTTCGGGGTTTTGCGTTTGTCTCTCACACAGTAAACCTCCACCATCACGTGGGTCAACTTTCTCATTCGTGCGCACATCATCAGAAAATCTGCGGAGAATGTTTGGATAACTGACCCCTTTGTTTCGCTCGTTGAGAAAAATTTTGTAGTGAAAAAATTGCCTTGATTGGTATTCTGAGATATTCACACCAATTCATCAGATCAACGTTTGAAAGCGGTATGTCCCTGAATTTTATTTTTATTTTTTTGATAATCTTCCCAGCTGCCCCAAACAGGTGGTGGGCGATACCAGGCAGGGTTGATTTGCATTCCACTTCCCCGCGGAGGAGGGGGCAGGCGCGGGGCGGAAGTGAGCGGCGCGAGCGCGAGGGGCCCACTTGCACCCTTAGCCGATCATGTTTTTCACAAGGTCAATGGCGAAGGGAATGCTGATGGAAGCCAGCATACCGAGAAAACCGCCATATTGCGCAGTGCACCCACCAAGGACCATGCCCCTTCCGACCAACATTTTTTCCACGGCTTTTTTCTGTTCTGGGCTCAACATTTGAGCGAGTTTGTAGAGCTGTACTTCCTGGGGGCCAAACCTTTTTCCGAACTTTTTTTCCAACATTTTCTGAGCGCCGAAACTGAGCCCCGCAGTTGCCAAAGCTTTCGCCGCTTGTGCAAGCAAAGGCCGCGCCAGGTTGAGCGCTGTCGAAAAAAGATTGCCACCACGTTGCTCAGTCTTGGCAACCTGTGTTTTGGTTATTTTCAAATCGGCGCCGCGGTTTTCGCTGGCCGCTTTCCTAATTCGGCTGATTTGGGTGGTGGTCAAAAGGAGGTCGTCACCCCGTCCAACCTGTTCAGGTTTGCCCGCAGAGTCACAGCCGCTTTCGTGGCGAAAGCTTTCCGAAGGCTGTCTTCTTGCCCATCGGTCAGCGCGATTTTGAACGGGTGATACACTATCGGCATCTTATACCAAAGAAAAGAATTTTTTCATTTCCAACTTCACGCGAAGACCAACTTGTTTCCGATTTGTCGGATCACAGCCGCTTTTTCATTCAGGACGGCGGCGTAAATCGTGTAATCTTGAGCATTTGCGGTTCAACCGATAGTGGAGGATCATTTTCTTTTCGTCACCCGTCATGCTTTCTTTGGTCGCTCTGAGATCGAAGTAAGTGACGGGGTACAGAGACGCGTAGTTGTCCACACTCACCTGTGTCCCCGAGTTGGTATCATTCTTTCGGTGTCGGAAATCGATCAGAGCACGGCGGAAGCGAGTTTGGTCCTCACTTTCATAATCCAGTTCGGGGTAAAATGTCCTACCATACTGCAAGCGACAAGTGCTCAATTTCGCTGAATCGTCCCCATCAATGTCGAAGGTGTCGAAGCTGTAGGGGTTGAACTCTAGAGAATTGAATTTTCGCGTCTGCTGGAGGAACACGAAAACGTGTTTGGCGTTTCTCACCCCGGGAGTGATTTTCCATTGCCCACCGACGTCTCTTTGACTGTTGCTTTGGTGCAACGTTTCTTACAAGTAACGCCATTGAGCCGCTTTCAGGAAATTCTCGTTGAACATTTTCGTCCCCGTAGGCGACAGCTGCAGTTTTGGAACCCACAATTCAAACTTTTTGACCACAATTGGCCGCCCAGTGGCGCCATCCTGAAAGATCATTTCATTATCGCTTTGCAGAACGATGTCGAGCTCGATCTTCATTGGGGGGAGTAGTCGATCGGACAGCTCCTCGAAAAATGAAAAATGTTTGAGAGGGATGATGGTCTTCACTGTCCCCGCTCCCCCGCGAACGGAGGTGCCGCGCGGGTATGTCTTTGTTCGTGGCGGTGGAGGGGTTTGTGACAGTTGTGTTATCGGTGTCGAGATACCAGAAGTCATCTTTCGCCACACTCCTTGAGTAATCGTCGGAATAATCCAACAAGGTCTTGATGAATATCACTTTGTTGGTGTCAGTTGCCCTGTAAAGAATTTTCCCCCCTGATTTTAGAGTCAATTACTTTATCAACGAAAAAGAGCCGTCGACTGGAGCGCTTTCCACGTTGTTTGCAATGTTGGCCCCATCCGCAAGAGCTTCAAACCGGTACTCGACATTTAGATAGGCGTTGTACTAGTTGCGGATGATGTCTCGGTCTTTCACGGAAAAAGTCAGTCCATTTTTCTCCTGGTAGTGGGTGTTAACCGGAAACTTGAGCGGGGAGTCGAGACTGGCCCGCTCCTAATCCACCTTCTCGAGAAAAAAAATTTCAAAGGCGGTTGGCTAAAATTTGGGTCAGTTTCCACATGGCTTGAGTCCCCGGCGATGCACCCCACTTCGGCGATTTCCGTTTCCTCAGCAGTTGTCGAATTTTTTTCGCCCCCTTTCGCCGACTTTCGCGATGGTTTTCATCTCTTCCTGCTTTGGAGGTGCATATTCGGGAAGGGGTCTCACCACCTTTTTCGCCAGTTGTCGGCCGATGTCCATGAGGGTGTCGCGAATCACCACCGAGCCTTTGTGCTTGTAGCGATACCGCCCGACGCGCTCGTGGAAAATTTTCATCCACTGGCTCGGTTGGTTCATTTGTATATTTCTCATCGAGAATTTTTCACTTTTCAAGAAATTTTTCACACCGTGGCGCCAACTTCGCGGATAATCAGAGCCACAGCCACATCAGCCCTATTGAGATCCAAGATGCTGTTTCGCCCATCTGTGACCCAGATATGCACAACGTTGATTCGGGTTTTGTTGAGAGGGTGAAATTTGAGGCGGCGGGGCTCTTTCTGGAAAAGGAAACTGACCGTCAAATCCACCGTGGAAAGATTGAACAAAACGCTGCTCGGAACATCGTTCGCCTGCCGTGTGATCAAGTCGCAGTGAAGGAAAACCCAGTCGACGCCTCTCGTGATGTTTGGAAATTCTTCGCCGACAAAACTCGTCGAATCTTTCCAAATTTTTTTTCTTGAACCCGAGCAGGTCGGGGATTCCGCCGACAGAAAGGTCGAACTCTTCGGCTGTGGCGACCCCAGTCACGACACGGTAAATCGTCAAATCGAAGTACAGTTCGAAAATGAACTTATTGTCAGCGGCGGCGAGGTCGACATATCTCGTGCGCCCCTGCAGAAAGGAGGCGAGGATGGTGTAGCTGTACATCCCATCTGGGACAGTCAAAGTCTTGCAAGCTTCACCCTTTTCCCGCCATTTCAGCTGGTTGTTGTTGTATCGTGCCGCCACGTTGTGCCAGGAGTAAGTCATCGTGATCAGCTCGTCGAGAGCGGCTTCGTATTTTTTGTCCGAATCAAGTTCGATAGGGGGGAGGGGGGGGGGGGGGGGTTCAAATACATTCGGAAATCGTGCGTAGGTTGCTTGGCGCGCCCTGGTTGTAGGTTCGCGATCCTACAACATCGATTAGCAGGTGGAGAGTCATCGTATATGTGACCCTATTTGGGAAAACCAGGCTTAACGAAAACCGCGTTGAAATGCATTTCAACGAATTTTAAATGCATTTAGAATGCGTTACAACGCTCAGACAACGATTCACAACGCATTTCCAATGTTCCCCAATTCATTCATGAAACACCGCCAATGTTCTTAAATGTTCAAGAATGATCTTGAAATGATTTCCAATGCATTAGCAACGCATTGGAAACGCTTCACAAAGCTTGTTTAGAAAATTTATAAGAATAATGAAAATAATTCAATTCACATGTGGAGTGATCGTGACAAGTAATATAAACTCTGCATTCGGTCAACACAACGATTAAGCCCCGGCTAAATGATCAAATATTTTCATCCAACATCGTTTTGGAAGAGTATCTTTGACCATTGAGCCGCCTCTCTCAACATTGCATTTAAGTGGCTTTTCCATGTTTGATCTAGGTCAAAATATTTTCAACCAGCATTTCGCGTTACGAACAAATGTTTGATCGTTTAGCCACCCCAACCAAAAGCTTTCGGTCACTATTAGGTTGTTCTGACTTTGCTTAAGCTTGTGTTTTGTGTACCGGGATCACTACAAAAGGCAATTGAAAATTGTTTTATCTGATAAGATTAGCGTATTCCCGAGCATTGAGACGGCACGAGACAATGATTTAGACACCCGTTATAGGAATTCTCATATGCTCAAAGACTCTTCATGGTTGCTGTGCAAAAATTTTCGCTTTCATTCGCTGACAATTTTCACGTATTCGAATGCTAAATAAAGGTCAACAAATGATCATGGTGTCATGTTCAATCACGCGTAACACGGTGAGAAGTAAAAATAATCATCTCCTGTGAAATGCGCCTCCGACAATTTTCAGCTTTGAAAGACTTTGAATCTTCGACAGCCTCTGCAAAATATACCTCACTTATTGTCTTCGTTCTGAGTTGCTGTACTTCGAGCAAAATAATTTTGAACAAACTTTGGCTCACATAATGTGCGTTTCGTTACCATATGCAAATAAGAGGATATTTTGTTTCGTCTGTATGCAAATTCTTGGCGTCTGCTCACAGAATATCCGCACTCACAGGACCAGCTAAATACAAACTAATAACAGTTTGAGAGCAAGGTATGATTTAATACGTGGGAACAATGCCGAAGGAAAGAAGGACCGCAAACGTTTGTTCGTGACAATGCTTTGAAATGTCTGCATGTCATTCGTTAGCTGCTCATTAGTGGTCTTCGTGGTTAACGGGGAAAACACCACGGACACGAAAGGTCAACTTTAGGCGGGTTAACCTTTAAATTTTGCACAGTGAAAACTAAATTAGCTGCCTCTACATCTTGGAAATTTAGAAGTTGTAAAATATCAAGTAGATTTCTAATTAAAAGCTCAATAATTTTATTTTCAGAGCATTTGCTGCTCGATGAGGACACAGTGCATGTTCATCTTGCCGACATTTTCAAGCTTCTTGTGTTCCGTTGGGTTGTCTGCACTAATTACTTTTTCAGAACTAGTTCTGATGGCAATTGTTTTGTGAATGTTTTTCAATGCGATACTGCTTCACTGAAATGCATTGTGAACGTTTTAAAACGCGTTGCAAATGATCCAAAATGAATTCAAAATGATCTTCAGTGCATTTCGTTTTCGTTCGGAAACGTTGTCAATGTTTTCAAATGCATTGAAAATGATTTGTAATGCATTCGAATGTTTCCAAAATGCGTTGAAATGGAAAAACGGTTCAACGGAGTTTTCGTTAAGCCTGGTTTTCCCAAATAGGGTCACATATAATCCCGAACAATTTTTTTGTCGTTGCACTTTCGTCAACAAGCCGAGACTGACGAGTTCGGAAAGCAGTTTGCGTGACCTCTTTTCAGAGCTTGGGTGATGTGTTGCCGGCTGGAATCGACCCAAGCGACAAGTACAAGTTGTCGATCATTTTGTCCGAGTGTGGCTCCCCCGCGACCCCCAAATCTTCAGCAACATCCTCATCACCGTCACCAGCGACAGCGGGTCTGCGAGCTGTGATTCGCTCCAAAGCCTCTTCCAAAGACGCCGTCTCTGGTTTGGGTCTTGGTTGTTTCGGTACGGGGCTTTTTTCGTCAGTTTTTTCTTGCCTTCTTGGAGCTGGCTCGCTAACGGGGGCTGGACGCGTGGCCAGCCTCCACTTCTTCGGGCGAGAATATCCACTTCGCGCTGTTTGATGGCCTCCAAAGGCCAACCTGTGTATGGTCCAGTCTTCACCACTTGTTGGCCTTTTCGCTCCATTTGTGTGATCATGCTGCTGAACGACCGCAAACCGTTCGATTCGTTGTAGTTTTCGAGAAACTCTGTTGGCGTCGACTCTCCCAAGTCTGGCGTGGAGGAGGGGCAAGGGGGCATTTCAGCCTCCTCGAGAGGAGGTGGGGGTGGAGGGAACTCGAAATCATCATCACCATCTTCCGAAGGCTCTAGTGTTTCACCCTCCGGCCTGAAACCTTCCGGCCAGTGGAACGGGTTGATCCGGTCGAGCTCATCCATTCCATAGTCAGGCCCCTCTTCGGGTCCTGCCCCTGGCTTGGCCGTCAAGCGGGGAGCGTCCAACCTCTCAGTGATCGGTTGGAAGAGTTCCTCCGCGCCCAATCGACCCAACTGTTTCTCGATCCTGTTTTTCTTGAATGCTTGCCGATTTTCTTGTTCTTGCCGTTTAAGATCGGCCTCTTCCGCGGCCGTTCGCGTCACTTCTTCAGAAACATGCTTCACCAGTCCTGGTGCTCGTGAGTTTTACACCTTCGTCATCGAGTTCTTCCCTCCGGATATGCGAAACGTCAGTGTTCATGGCAACACGCTCACTTCCACAATTGACTCACAAGCGTCGAAAACCTTTCAACCCACTTCTTCGAAGGCTGGTTATGTGAGAACAGTGTTGAAACTCAACAAATGGCAAATTGTTACACCAAATTGGCGTTATTTCGATCTGCATGGAAAAACCGCTCACCCAGACCGCCCAACAGGACACATTGTCGTCTACGGTATGAATGACTATGTTTCCAATGTTTCTTCCACAGTTTACGACCAGGTTTATATCGTGAAAGATGGGCAAATGGTTTTGCAAACTGATTTGGATTTGCTGGGTCACAGGTTAATGAACAACAAAAAAAGGGGGGTTTTCTTTCGATTTCGGCGGCACAATCAGCATGCATGATGATTTCAACATGGTTGGAAAAAATTGGGGTGGGTTTGAAATCGATGACAATGGAAGGGTGAAAATGCACGGTGATTTGGATCTGAATGGACATGAGATTCGTGAGGTTCTTGATTTCCAAAGCGGCCGAACCCGGCTGTTGAAAGATCTTGATCTGGGTGGAAAATGGGTTTACAGTGGAAATACACCATTGTTCGGTGAAACCCGTCGGCAGCTTACATTGGCAAGTGATTTACAAATGGGGGGGGGGGGGGACCTTTTTCCAGTCGAAATTTGGCAACGATCTTAAGAGCAAGTGCACAGGAAAATCGAGCAAAAGGCGGCCACAGTCGAAAACCTAACCTACCCTCATTTTACGTCTATAGAGAGGTACTGACGAATTTAGAAACCTCCTGGGGTTTATTTTCCGAAATACGGTCGATTTTTGGAATTATTTGAGATTTTTGATTTCGCCCGTCTAACGCCTGAAATTATCCGTCTGACGCCTGAAATTAGCCGCCTCACAAGGGAAAATAGACCGGCCGAAATAACTGCTTCGCGTAACCAAACATGTCAACCTATCGGCAATCTAACACTTAATTTCTATAAAATGGACATCTAGCATCCTATTTACGACAGATTTGCGATTCTGAAGTGTAAAATCAACGCTTGTTAACCGCTTTCTAAATGGCCAGTTGACAAGAGCTCACGAATGCGAAAGTTTATAGGCAAAACTGAAATCGAGCTCCTTGTTATGGGAATTCTCCGAATTGCCCCAAATTTTAGTTTTGAAGTCTAGAGATATAGTGTTTTAACGTACATTAAAATGTAGGTTGGGTTTTTAAGCGAGCGCTTCAGAATAACTTGACCAATTTGAAGAAATTTTGCGCTAAGTGACCTCAAATTGACCTCAGAGTGTTTGTTTACATTGACTAGTCACATCGGTTACATTGAAATGAACGCTCCATATTAACTAATATTCTCATTCCATATTTCATTTGAGAATGAATTTGTCTTAACATTGTATAATAGCGTCGAATAGTAACGTGTGTTGTCTTGAAGCGGCAGAATGAAGCCGATAGAGGCTGCAATCGGGTTCAGTTGTTGTCCAAACTGTTGTAGATCTGATATAAAACTTTCAGAAACTCCTTCGTCGAATTTGCCTAGTATTATATCTGATCGTAAGAAACGCTGCAGCTCATCAACCATATGCCTGGGTAAGTTGTTGAGACATCTGTGACACATTTAGATCTGTTTTAGTGTTGGAACTGGAGCTGATACGAGGTCATTATGGAGCTGATTAGACCCGAACTATTGTCGATTGCGTGACAGATTTTGAAACACCCCTCGGGCGAAATCCTTGGCACTTTCGAAAACCCGGCTGTTCCCTTAGTAAATCAAATGGAACGGGTTTTTCCACCGGAATTTGTTCACAACATATAAGGAATACCATCTGAGGTATTCCTCTTTCTTGTGTTTGTCGGAATGATCCTAAAATCCTGTAACATCTGCGGCGTTCCACTAGTTCCATGCTCCTTGGTTGACTTCCGATGTGCGACTTAGTGTTGTTTTTGTTAGTGTTGTTTTTGTTAGTACCTAGTTTCTTAAAGAGTACTCAGTGTAAAAAGAACACTCTATTCCAGTTCTATTTTGATTGAGAAAAATTGTTCCGTTCCTTAAGACAGAAAATTCTCCCCGGTTTTTCCATTCAAATGAAAAGTGCTTCTTGAGTCTCCGAAAATCTGTACCACAGCCTCCCATCGCTTTTCCAATGGTCTATCCCTAAAAATAAAGTAGCCAAAAAAAAAAAAAATAAAAAATACCCAAGGGGTAAATTCACGCAACAATGGCCCTTTGAAAAAGCGTCTCATTTTCATATCAACACAACGTGTACCAGCAACCTTATTATGATGTTGCTTCCCCAAAATTCTCGTAGAGAAACAACCCTAATAACTATTCGTTCCTTCATTATTTATGTTAGTCCTGGGGTCGAGAACAGCCCCTCGGGTGCAGCCGATTGCCAAATTCGGATTCAGATCTTAAAATCTGGATATTTCGGATTTCACTGCAGTCGAACACAAAATCCCAAAAAACGGATTTCGCGACGGATTTTGATGATTGAAATCCATGTCGGGGAAAGATTCCTATTAACAAAATCCGAAGAAGAAGACGCGTGGAATTTTTTCTACATCTTCAGGGATGTTGCTATCGGGTCTCAAAATTCACCATCACTATATTGAAATATCATAGACTGTTATACTGCTGATATCAACCTGTAATTACTATAAATAAGCCAGAAATCCAACGATTTTGCTTGAGCTGCCTTGAACTCAACGCTGTATAATTAGCAATTATGGGACGAGGCTGAGTATGATATGAAGAATTATGCAGATCGAGGAGGGTGTTATCCGCCAAAGCCGAAGGCTTGAGGAGGATAACACCCTCCGAGATCTGCATATCTTCATATCATACAAAAGCCGAGTTCAATAATTGTTTAATTATTCATTCAAAATATTTCCACGGCTCTGAAATTTAACAAAATGGTAACTGAAAATAATTAAGTGAATGATATTAAAGATACTGCACATCATTACTTGAAAAGTGCCAAATTTACGCTTTCTGTTTGTGTTGCGGTCGGTAAATTCGTTTGCAATGTCAATGGTGGAAAGCCTGTCAGTTCTTTCTTTGTGTATGTTTAAAACTGTCAGGTTACTAAATCGTTCCTGGTTCATCCTTGAACGGAGTCATGTTTTTAGCCTCCGAGCAGTCGAAAAGGATCATAAGCTTCTTTTATTACATTCTTTTTGAAATCACTGGTGATCCTTGCAATCTGATTGGATCTCAACAGTGCAATTTATTCCCAAATCGCACCAATTTTACTCTAAATCGCATCCTTTCTGTAACCGATCAAAATGAAAGTGAAATAATACTAACCTATCAAATTTCATGTATAAGCAAATATTAATATTGGCAAAAAAAACTGTGATTTCGAAATGGCTGTAATAAAGTGGTAATTGAACTTCGTGTCATGCAATTTTGGACTGAAATCATACTTGTCATTTCAAATCGAACTCACGCTACGGCTTGTTCGATTTTGAATCACGCGTATGATTTCAGACCAAATTGCACTCCGCTCAGTTCAATTACCATTATTTATCATTTCCCGTTCTGGGTTGGGTAGCTCTTTAATTTTTACTATGACGTCGTCAAAACACGAATAACCACCATCCTTCAGCAGCACTTTCCATCTGGGCAGTTAACATTAAAATAGAATCAAAAATATTGTTTTCCTGCTCTGGAATCATGATTTTAAAACATAAAAAAATATATAAAATTTTCCTGTACTCAGAGCACAATAGAAAGACTTAAAAAAGTGGAATATTTCGTTCGGATCAACCGAACTTCCGAAGTTCCGAAGTTCCGAAGTTCGGTTGATCCGAACGAAATATTCCACTTTTGTAAGTCTTTTAATTGTGCTCTAAGTAGAGGAAAATTTTATATATCTTTTTATGTTAAAAAAAAAAAAAAAAAACATTAAAATATTAACATCATCGTTATACAGTTTTTCCATAAACTTTAGCTCTTCGGATTTGTCCTGCCAATTGAGGGTCTTAATTAAGAGAGACTCAATCTTCGCACACGTATCAAAGCTTGGCCTGGCTGGTCAAAACGCCGGTCAATAGCGTTCATCATAAAGTCAGAAGCTTCAAACTATATTCGCCTGTAATAGTCTTGTGCGGTCACAGGATATGTTGGCACCCCAGTGCCAATTTCAATCCTTCTCGGCGCCCGAGTTCTCCTTGGTAACATCGGTCCTGTCATGGAGGGATAGCTTTTACTTTTCAGTAAAACAACATCATAAAATGATCTGAAGCTCGTATTTCATAATTGTAACGACTAATACTTCTTTCTGTCTATTTATCTGCGTGTTTGTCACTTTCGAATAAACGATTTTTTGCTATTTTTGGCTCCGTTATTTTTGTTAAAATATTTTTTGCTTAATGTATTTTTATTTTTGCAAAAAAAGTGGGGGGGGGGGGGGGGGGCTAAGGCTCCTCCAGCCCCTCCCTCTGTGCGGTCCCTGATTTAGCGTCCTCTCTGTACGCGCGCCAAATGCGCGGCTTAAAACAATGCAAAGCCAACAATGTTTTAAAAACTCTCTTTAACAAGATTTTGATTTGAGTTCGTGTCGGTAGTTCCGTTGGTTCCGTTCGTTCTTTTCCGACAGTTTCGGTTGTTTCGGTTGTTTCGCGGGTTTCGGTGGTTCCGTTCCGGTGGTTTTGTTCCGGTGTTCCTGGTTTTAGCACACGCAAATTTTTAGAGCTAAATCAAAACAGCTGCCACTCGATTGCACCTGAGGGACTGTTTCTCGACCCGGACTAACATAAATAATTCGTTTAACCTACCGAAAAATAAAGAAACGAATAGTTATATTAATGTGTTTCTTTGAGGAATTTTGCGGACTAAACACCATGGCTGGCACACGTTTTGTTCAGATATGCAACCGAGACGCTTCACGGCTATTGTTACGTGAATATACCCCTTGATTATTATTTTTTGAATATTTTATCATTAAAGATGGACCATTAGAAAAGTGATTTGGGGGTGGGGGATTTTCGGAGACAAGATTTATCCCGTAGGGTGTTTCAAAATCTGTCACGCAATCGACAATAACGCCCTGCATCGGTCGGGTCTTACCAGCTCTAGAGTGAGCTCTTATCAGCTCCAGTTCCAACACTCCAACATTAAAACAGATCTAAGTGTGTCACAGATGTCTCAACAACTTACCCAGGCATTTGGTTGATGGGCTGCAGCGTTTCTTACATTCACATATAATTATAGGCAAATTTGACAAAGGAATTTCTGAAACTTTTACATCAGATCTAGTTTGGACAACAACTCGGCTTCATTCCTCCGCTTCAAGCCCTACCCACAATCCTTGCACCTATTCGACTCCATTATATAGTGGCAACTCAAATTCATTATCAAATGAAATATGGAATGAGAATACTAGTTAATATGGAGCGCTCATTTCAATGCAACCGATGCGAATAGTGAATGTAAACAAACACTCTGAGGTCAATTTGAGGTCACTTAGTGCAAAATTTCTTGAAATTGGTCGACTTATTCTGAAGCGCTCGCTTAAAAACCCAACCTACATTTTAATGTACGTTCAAACACTATATCTCGAGACTTCAAAACTAAATTTTGGGGCAATTCGGAGAATTCCCATAACAAGGAGCTCGATTTCAGTTTTGCCTATAAACTTTCGCATTCGTGAGCTCTTGTCAACTGGCCATTTAGAAAGCGATTAACAAGCGTTGATTTTACACTTCAGAATCGCAAATCTGTCGTAAATAGGATGCTAGATGTCCATTTTATAGAAACAGGACGCTCTATGAGCGTTAACTCGGGATACTTTTTTGTTCCAGAAGCCGGAAGCACGCTTTCTGATTCTCGAAACTATCCGGCTAATGGTTTGCTTTTGGGTTCACGTAAGACCTTTTTGTTCACGTTCGAGCAAAGCTCGTTAAACCGTTTTGAGAGTTGCCATCCATATTCGTTGTCAGCTGTTGTTGTTTACTTCTAGATTAAGTGGCACCATCTGGAGTTTTTTTTCTCTCTGCGAAGCTTGAAAACAAACTCGAAAACACAAGGTGAATCGTTTCCGTGTATGTGACATGTTTTTCAGAAGCAATCCAGATGTCGCGCATTGTAAAAAGAACTTGAAATTCAAACTGCTCTATTTTCAAAACAAAGCGTGTTACTTGGCTTAAATGTCATTTACCTGATGAAGGTAAAAAATCTAAATGTTTAATTTTAGTTTTTTTTTCTGACGCACGTGAAAACCAAAAATTCGCAAACTTGTCTCTAAATATAGAACTGTCACAGCGATTGAGTTGTGGGATAATCCGGATCAAATTACATCAAAACAACTTTGCGATTATCTAAATATAGAACTGTCACAACGTTCTAATTCGAGTCGAGACTCACAGTACGTGCGAGGCTTCCAACCTTGTCTTAAATTCGGCAGAAACTTTGAAAAAAAAAATCACGCTTAAAACATGTCGCGCATAAATAGAGAGACTTGCGTGAGGACAATTAATTTCTTTCACATACCTCTCTAAGATTTTTGACTTTTCTACTGGTATCAATCGGATCGTGTTCCTTGATATTAATAGCCGTTCTTTAACACAAAAATTGGTCACTTTTCAGCTTTATCCGCCACGGTTTTGAACTTTAAAGTTGAGCTTTCTTCTTTGGTAAGAAAAGTATGGCGAATTCTGTTTCCAGTTGAATCGCCTTTGAAAAATCTAACTTTGCAAGACCGTGCGGGAATGAATTCCCTGGTATCAATCAGAATTGAAATTGTAAAGAATAATGTTAACGGGGCTAGCCTGCATTGAATTATTCTTTACAATTTCAATAGTTGTTTATCGGCACGTTATGCAATTGGGAATCCTGGGCCAGATTGCCACCATCATTTGATTGCTGGCGGGACTTCAAACGCGATGTTTGACGAGTTGGCTACACCGAAAGGTCTCTGATGAGTCCCTTGGCAGGGACGAAACATTCGTATGTCAGGCTAGCCACGTCAATCAGAATTATTGTTTCAAAACAATGTCGTTCACGTCCAAATAACTGTTTACAGTTGTTTTTCTATCAAAGTTTCGGTCCACCAAGGTAATAAGCATTGAAGATGGACTTGGTCTACTTGGATGAAGATAAGTCTTCACAGAGGTACCGTGAGTGCTGTGAATGTTTCGCAAGTTTCAACTGCGGTTCCGCTATTTTGTTCTATTATTTCTCTCTCTCCCCCAGGCTATTTACAGATAGAAATCCTCGGTAAAAGACTGAAAATGACAACAAATCCTTGCGGCGAGATAGCGTGAAAATTTAACAGGAGGAAATCAAACTTTCAATACGCCGTGATCGTTCAAAGTACAGTTTACTTTCATACAACAAGAATGTCCGATATTTAACCTAAACAGACAAAAAACGATTTATTTGTTAGTGGAAATTTTCCTGATAACAAACTTTCTTTATTATCTTTACTTCTTTGCGGTTGTGAACAGCCGTAGATTACTCGACAGGGTAGCCTCCTTCTCAGCCGTTGTTTGTGTCGGTCCTATTCTCCCTCCTCACCAACGAGCCGAATATTCCATTCTCATTGTGTCTGAGTATCCAATCAGGAGGGAGAAGGGAAGGGAACTTAAGGGAACTTAGCCACCGAAATTTAAAAGCCACGACGTGATTGGTCAGTTCCTGGAATGGAAAGTTCGGCTTGGTTCAGCAGACGTTGGTGGGGAGGGAGAAAAGGACCGACACAAACAACGGCTGCGGAGGAGGCTATCGACAGGGCTTCATTTGGGACCCCCGCAAATTTCTATAGCAACGATCATCCAATAGCATCTCGCTAGAGAAAGAAAGTAATTGACTGCTCTCGAGACTGCTCTGAAGTGACTCCGCCCCCTCATGTCCCTCATTTCTTGCCATGCAGAGGGTCACATGCCGAAAAACACAGGAAAAGTTTACATTTCTGTTCATAAAAAGTTTCTTGATTTCCCGCTGATCAACCTCATTTTAAACAATCATGAAACATAAATAATTTGCCGCCAAATGAAACAGTAAACAGGTTTCTCCATGTTTTAGGCGCAACAAAAGCCGCATTTTTATGAAGAAGCAATTACATGTGTGATGAGTTTAATGGTTCAGTGATATTCTGGTCATTTCGGTACGAGAGAAGAGGAATACGTCTGAAGTTATTCCTTTTTTTTTCGAAAAATTCTGTTCCTTTGTTGTCCCACCGGATCGACCGGCTTTTGTATTCCAAAGAAGAGCGCTCTAGGAATGAACAAAGTCATAAATTATTTCGCAGTTTTAAATTAAACTTATATGCATGTCAATCGCCTTTAAAGGTGTTTATAACACAAGCGGGAGATTTCGTTTCATAATTTTCGAAAAACACTGAGAATTAATTCATGAATCTTATAAATAGTAAAGCCATGAAATATTTACATCCTTTGTTTGTCTTACACCAAACAGGAAGCTCTTGAAAGCTTTGATTACTAGGCGCGAGTTATGACTTGTTTTCATACACATTCTAAATTAGAAAGAAGGTATAAACCAAACCTTGTTCGAGGATAGCGGGAGCACGATATAACGGTTCGAGTATTTATCAAATTGCTACAAACAAGGTCCAAAGAATACGACTTTCTGTTCGAAATAAAGATAGTCTCTGGCGAGAGTTTGTGATTTTCTTAGTTTAGTTGTTCTTAGGGAAATTACTTACTTCATAGTTTCCGGTATCGCTCTAATGGCCAGATTTAAATGTAGCGGGATCGATTTTTTTTCTCTTACTGACACTACTACAAACTGAATAAAAATCCGGACATTCGAGTAAAAAAACATCGGCAATGAATCTAACGCAAGCAGGACCATTGAAGGAGTCTTCATATAGTGACCAAACAATAAAAGACATTTGAACAAAGTTCCCATTAACCTATTTAGTGTAACGATGACTATAGTTGTAATGCTTTACGTCCGTGAACACCATTTAAAATTCGGTTAGAATATTCGCTCTGCTTAATCTTCTTTTCTCTGTCAATTATCTTTTCGATCTCCTTCCATGCAGTAAAATATCCATCGGTACGGTTGCCATAACTACGCGTTTCAAGAGAAAGGGAAAAGTAATGAAGGTTATGAAAGTTAGCCTATTCATAATTAACAACATCATTTGCTTAGTCACCTGTGCTGCTGATAAAAACCCAGTGCAATCTCCTTCAATACAAACCTTTCAGAAAGGACTCTTTCAAGCTTTCTGCAAGGTATCTTATTAATTGTCTTTGCCAGACCTAAAAGGACATTTAATTGATTTATGAGACCATTCATTTAAAAAGTTGCTATGTTTTATAATTTTCATTGACGTGTAAGATGGGCTTTCTGCATGGTATCTTATTATTTGCGATCAAACGTAATTAACAATTAGATTTAATGATTCATGAGACCATTCATTTGTGAAGTTAACTTCGTCTATTTTGTTTATGTTCACACGGAACGTGTTTAGAGCAAATTAATTATTACAGTCTTAACTTCTTTTACGAGTTGCGACGGGAGAGAAGATAATACAATAAGAAAATGCAAATTTGTCCTGTGTGTTTCCGTGAAACACGCTTAGAGCAACACACCAAGCCCCTAATTTAAAATGAAGGCTTGACGACGAAGTTCTGTTCAACTTGACGCAATGCGGTTACTTTTTAAAGCCCTTTTTATGGCTCTGTTTTTTCTCCAAACAACTGGGCTAACTGAAGCCAACTCTTGCGGGAATGTTTTCGAAACTAAAATTGGTAAGCAAAAACTTACAAGTTAAGTTGTCTTCACTAACAATCAACCAAAATACCGAGAAAGTAATGTTCTATTTTCCATGACAATTTGATATCAAAGTGATGATATTGGCCCTTTTTATACTACAGACGCATTTTCATTTTCCTCCAGACGAATTACTGATGCTTCTGTCATTTTATCCGACTAGTGTAAAGACGGGGCGAGTTATATGAGACGCATAATCCGTCTGGGACGAACTTGAGCAAACATTTGTAGTGCTTCTGTTTAGTTCGACAAGTATATAAAGACGGGCGCATTACGCATTATGAGTCTAGACGAACAATTTTGTTAAGTGCGTCTCTCAAGACGTACTAAAGCGGATAGTTCGCCTGGACGCAT
Source organism: Pachyseris speciosa (assembly GCA_016490735.1). Classification (NCBI taxonomy): domain Eukaryota; kingdom Metazoa; phylum Cnidaria; class Anthozoa; order Scleractinia; family Pachyseridae; genus Pachyseris; species Pachyseris speciosa. Next base: position 178,696 of record JAEMWC010000597.1, read on the forward strand.
TATGCGTCTTGTGCCTGTCTCTATACAAGGCGAACTAAACAGACGCAGAACAAACGTTTTCCCAAGTTCGTCCCAGACGGATTATGCGTCTCGTATAGCTCGTCCCGTCTTTATTCTAGTCGGATAAAATGATAGATGTATAATGATTATTATCGTCTGGAGGGATAATGTATCTCTAGTACAAAAAGGATCAACATCATCACTTTGATATCAAAGTGATGATATTTTCATACATTCATGGTTTGTTTCCGTCTCCGGTTTTTCTTCCATCGCTTACTGTTTCTTAGCTTAAACGTTCGATTTGTTCGCTCTTCCTGATCGTAGTTTCTTCGGAGGATTATGAGTTTTTCTTTTGATTTGGTCCCGATATCCTTGTTATGCATGGCATCGGCCTTCGAAAAATATTTGAACAGCGATCAGTTGTCAGTTTTGGGCTAAACAAAACTCCTGGAAGCTGCAATTCTTTCCAGTACGCAGTCGACTTTACACAAATCCTATTCATGGAGCCAAAAATCCAAAACGTTTACAATACCTTTATTGGAATAGGCTACAGGCATAAGACTTTTCCCCTTTCATTCAGACCTCCAGTTACATATAACAAAAGACTTTTGTTTCTGCTGGACGCTGTTGAATCATTATTTGCATTGCCTTTCAATAGAGTCTGAGATATATAGTTTCACTAGCCTAGCAAGGAAATAATAATTTGCCCCCATTATTTAATATTTCTGGGTCTGTTTGCTCTTCTGACTTTATTTCAATTTTGAATTGTAGATCATTCTCTAGAAAATCACGTGATGGGCACAGCCCTGGTTCTTGATGAGCTTGAGTGTCAGCTGTCATGTCTCTCAAATGACACATGTCAGTCATTTAATGTACATCCTAACAAGCGGAACCGCACCCGAGTTTGTGAGTTTAACAATGCGACACGACAGGAGAACCCTGGTGATTTGAAATGCAAGAAAGGATCAACGTACTATGGATCTGTCCCGGTGAGTTCTTGTTAGCTGCATCAGTAGGTTATACAAAGTTCAGTGTTTTAAGACAATTCGTAATTTTTTTCGTCAAAGAAATTGAAAAAGGAAATACAAGACTAGGCGAAAAAGGACAAAGTAGAGAGAAACCTGGAGAGAATCCCACAATAATAATAACAATAATAATAATAATAATAATAATAATAATAATAATAATGATTTCAAAAAATCTTGGTTAAAAAACCTTTCTTTATAAAAAGTCGAAAACATCGCATTAGGTTATAAAATAAATAATGTCGACTACAAAACTGCTAAACACTTCTTGGCTCAGTACTCCTGGCTTTGGCTAGAGTTCCCCAGAAACAGCGTTCTCAATTTCCTTAACAAATATTAGCATGCCCTTTTTCGATATCCTAATCAATGTCCGACAACTGTAAATGAACTCTCCTGGAAAGTCGCTAGCCTCTTAAGCAAAGTAATGCTGATCTCAGCAGCGCAAAGGACACTTTTGCCCTGATCCATGACATGGTAGTCGCATAGCTTTCGCCCTTCTTTGTAGCACGTTCACATTCTACCGCCATTCCACCGTCGTGCTGAAAACTAAAGGCGTGAATGTAGCTTACTCTACTTCTAACACTCGGCTAGCGTACTGGTGCTTCTTCTCTGTTTCGTGCTGCCTGAATTTCTGGTCTGGATCCATATCTCTACAGGAGGCTGCATTTGGATGGCAAACTCTCACATAAAAAAAGCCGACCTCTGCCTCTCCCAGAATCACCCCACGCAACTATATCCAGTCGTGCATCAGGGGCGGTGTTGGCTCCCCTATTCAACTCTTCTCCTGTGATGTCTTGCAAAACTGGCGATTTCAACACTATTGCACACCATGCGAAGCAGTTCCGCCTCCAAATCCCTCAGTTCATTATGGCGTTAGATGATAAATCTTCCCGTTTGCATATCAAAGCATGATCCACATTGAAGATGTCCCCGCAAACACAGACAGAGGGTGTACCAGGAACTTCCTAGTCGTACCTGAGTTTCACAGCGTCTCGAAACTCACTCTTTAAATCAAAATTCATATCTTTAATTGGCAAAACAGTAAGCCAGCTAGAAGCACCTTTCTGAGTGGCAAGGTCCAAATCGAGCCCTTCACCTCATCAAGTTTTCCCTTCAGATACTGATTCTTCACTTGGCGCATCTCCCGTTGCACAGCGAGTATTTCATTTTCGTCTGGTGGCTCATGCGCCCGTGATTCTATTTGTTGGGCTAATGGACCAGAGATATTAGCTGATGCTGCATACATAATAATAATGATGATAACCGAGTAAAATTACGAAAATAGGAAAAATACCCTATATAAGTTACAATATAGCTAATAAAAACTAAAGTAGGCATAGTTAGAATTTGATAAAAAATAAATCCCAAAGCTTGGTTTTAAACAATACTAACGAATTAAGACGGAATCCACCAGACGTTCGAGTAACAAGTGGACAAAAACCTCGTACCAAGATTATTTTCATCGTATTGCAAACTTCTGTACGACTGTTTTAAATATCTTCTCACAAAAAATCATTTCTAGCAACACCAAACGTCGAAAACGAATGTTGAAGTAATGTATGAAACACTTGAAAGTACTGGTGAAATGAAACTGATGATGAAATTTTGCCTGTGTTTGCACAAGTTCTCTAAACTTTGAGATTTATTTTCTCTCGTTCCCATGGGAAATTGTTTTCGGTGTTATTTCAGGCAATTACCTATGTATTTAGCTTTAAGAAAATGTAAAAATGACTTTAAAATACTTAAAATTATTCTGGTACCAGATTTTTGTCCACTAAAACCTGAAATTGCTCGATTTTCTAGCGGATTTCGTCTTAACCTCATTCAAATGCGATGGTAGTTTGTGAAAAGCTTGGGTACCTGAATAAAAGCAGCCTTTCTTTGCAGATTCTGTACGTACTTTAGGAATTAAAAGATCTTGTCCATTTCGACTAGTAGAATAATTATGTGACGGCCTATTGAAATAATCCCTGAATAAACCCACAAGGCATCGTTAAGGATGCACTTAAATACAAAAATTAACTTATGAATCGCACTTCGTGACCTAAGAGGCGTCCAACTCAGTTGACATAACTACAGTTGATCTTGACTTCCTAACTTAATTTCCTGACCTTTAATACTAGCCCAGCCCTCAACTGAAGTCGATGTAGCGTTCTTAGCCTAGAACGTAACGTAAATATTTATTTCAACACGATAAGGAGCTAAATTGTTCCAAACAAAGTCGCAGTAATCTAACTTCGAAAAAATTCTTTCAGCAGACGGTAAACCGTCACACTGTCGCGCTTCCTACTTAACAAACCAAGTTGACTAGATACCTTCTTATTTAGTCCAGTGGAATGCTCCTTAAAATTAAAGATAGAGACTGGTCAAGGAAAATGCCTAAATACCTATAGAAAGGCATACGAGCATCGATAAAAATAAAAATGTCAATAATTTCCACAACAGGTGTCGTGTGCTATGAGCTCTCACCATTCAGATGATCAGGGTAATAGCGGCGCGTGTCATCCGGATTACAAAGGGAAACATTGCCTGACGCGTAAGCTGATTTATGTACAGTGTGCAGTGTGACATCTAACACAACCTTAATTATTATGTTGAACTGCTCGAAAAAGGTAGCCGTTTTATATTGTCCTCATCTTAGCTAGTCAGGCTTATTCCAGCAAGAATAGTCACTGTTGTTTCAAGCCATGGATATTTAGGAAAGCTCTGAAATTATAACCGGAAATTAAGAAGAATTAGTAGCTCGCTGAATTCAAGTTCAGACTCAAACCTTCTGAAGTATATATATATATATATTATTGTTCACAAATTATGTTTATATATATATATAATTATATATATAGCTGGAGTTTTCAAAACAGGGCTCCTGGAGTCCATACTAACTCCTATTACATGTCTCTCACTCTTTTTCTTTTTTATCTTATTTGGACGGGGCGGGGGGCATGCTAGCTACATTAATAATTAGAAGAAGAGAAAGAAACTGTCCCTGACTTAAACTTTACATTAAGGTCTTATCCCCACTCCCCCCCCCCCACTCCCCCATCTCCTCCAGTTTTATTTGTCAGTTAGTTTCCACTCTCTCTCAAAGAGAGAAACGTGCATTTGAAGTCTTCGCGCGGTCAGTTAGCTCGCAATGGCGTCGTTAGAGTTTGATTTTCCGTTGGCCTCCTAGAGCAGAGTATTCCTTAGGACATCATTAAGTCCAGTGAGGGAGAAAGTCTTGCGAGGTGCAGTGTCTGCCTCGTCTAATATCCTGCTGTGCAGTTATTTGCTAAACGAGTACTTTGTTTACCCGGGCGGTACTGCTGGAAAAATGCAGGGATATTGAGAGCTCTGCTTTGAGAGGTAACAAGTCTTTAGCCTCAGAAAGTAGGTGTCGGTGATCATTTCAAGGCTCAGGGAGAGAAACTGGTGTAGAATTTGGAGCATGCTAAAGACTTAGTAAAAATGCTGTGGCTAGATTGTCGTCAACAGCTCCTCGCTAACACGGACAGTAAACATCCGGGACCTCATGAAGTTTCCCAAAAAGCACAAGGCATGGCTGGGAATTTGTCTGCAAAAAGCGTAAGTTTGAACACTTTTTTGACTAGTTTCCGCCCTCGCAAATTTATCGATCTTAAGCTAGTGATTTGATAGTGTGAAAGTGTCATAATGACTGGTTTCCGGTGTCAGAAGTGATCACAAAATCGAGCGATAATTTACACAAATAAAATTCGACAATAATTAGCTGTGATTCTTCGTAGCAATCTCGAACGCTCGGTTGAAAACGCTGCTATACTTCGCCTAAATCGATGCCGCTAATTCCAAAGCTAACTTTGCCGTCAGAAAGAGCGTATTGTAGAGAGATTTGACCGACTAACGCACCAAAATTCTCATGTCAGAGGTCACGTCAATTTCATGTCTAATTGCAAGATAAATAACATGTATTCTTCGTCTTCCCTTTGACAGAGACTGTAGGCTCATAACGGGCCTAAATGCAAGTCTCCCTTTTGATAAACCGAGGTATTGATAAAGAAAGTTCTAAAACCCCTCAAATTTTCATGAGCCTGGTTTTGAAAAGTTCGGCTAGATATATATATATAAAATTTGTGAACGCTAATTAAGCAAAAAACTGTAAATGACATTATAATTTTCATTTCATAAGAATTAAAAAAATCACTACTAAAAATATCCCGTTCCCTTTCAAACCTTAGCTATCATAGGTTGGCGTTCTCATCAACCTGCTCATTCCTGTAAACACATCCGGGACTCAGGGGATTCTAAAGGAGACGGGGAGTATTGGATCGACCCTGAAAAAAACGGAAATCCATTGAAAGTTTACTGTGATATGACAACTGATGGAGGTAAGAAAGCAGTGAGACTGTGTGCAATCATTTACCTCCTTAAAAGACTACTGCACCAAAAATTCAAATTTTTAAGACTTATCGTTTCCCCGCGGCCCTTGGATATCTTAGTCAGACTTGTTTAACTTCCCTTGTTTTCCACGCACTCAATATTTGCCACATTTAGCATTAGTCGTAATTCTCATAATCATACCATATCATTGTATACAATAACCATTGGGATTATTGACGTTTTAAAGAAATGTTGTTTCTTTTTTGACTCAATCTTAATTTCAATGCATCAAAACTGAGTCAGTTTTCTTTTTCCTGCTTGGTTTGAGGTGGCTGATGCCGGTTTCCAGGACTTCATTATGCAGTTGATACCATAAAAATAGCATCAAAAAGCACCCAATCTTAGTGAGGAAGCTATGATAACTTTTTTGATGTAATAGATTACGATAGGAATAGTGTTAATATATAACACAACGAAAACTGATCGGCGTCTTAAGGTTCAACGTTTCGCAAAGTTTTAATAAATAGACGGAAGGGATTGAAAAGAAACTTAAAGTTTCGAATACCTTCCCACATTTTTTTTAACCGTTTCAAAAATATGTATCGTAGTAAAGAAATTAAAAAAAAAACAAAAAAACAAAAACAAAACAAAACAAAAAACGCTCCGAGTGCCTTGTTGAGCTATATAAGCAAGCGGGAATATTTTTAGGAACACGAAAGAAGTGCCTTGAGAAGCACAAGCTGTAAGGGAGTACTTCTCGCTTTCCCGAGTGTTCGTTAAAACTCGCAAGTGCTTATATTGCTCACCAATTTACGAGAAACAAGTTATTTTATTTCTTTTATAAATTTTTCTCTTATAAATTGTTTTTTTAATTAGTTATCATTCCTTAAAGCATAGTATTGAGTTAGGGGTCTCTCTAACAGGTTATAATGTTTCTATGGCAAC
>JAEMWC010000597.1:190000-220000 GCA_016490735.1 Pachyseris speciosa
ATTCTGTGCATTCCTGTGTGATGCCCATCCCTGATTTATGTCAATCATTGTCTTTGGAATTTGTTGCGTTATGTGCCTGAGTGACAACCAAATCCGGCCGTCGTTGACGTGCCCAATTCACTCCAGCTATTAACGCTTTTACATGTGTCTTTATAGATACCTATGTGATCGGCCCGTGACTGACGCTCTCCCATCACATATGATGACATACGATTGTTGTAGCTGGTTAATGGGCATCCTGCATTTTTGAATTAGCGTACAATGCATTCTGCCCCCCTTGATTCTCCTTGTTGTCTAATCCCGACTTTGCCTATAACATGTCCGAATTAACTCTAGCTAAGTTTTATAGGCCTTATTAATCAGCATGCCGCCACGAAGGAAATCGCGACGAACAGCAGGACCGTCAGATGATACCGTCAGCGTCCAATTTGTTCCTGACTCGGTCGAAATCCCCCCTCCCAAGCGGCTGTTGAGGCGTCTGCATCTAGTGTGGGATCGGAGGGCCTTTCTGATGCAATGGTTTCGTCTATTGTCGCTGCAGTGAAAACGGCGATACAGTCGACCAACGCGGCCCAGAATTCTTCCCGTTCCATCAATCTGGTCACCGACGCAGTGCAACGCGATGTGCAGTCCCTTACCAATACTCCAGTTGGGGCCGTTCAGTCGTCAGGTAGCGAGATATTACCCAGTGCGCCTTTATTTTCTAGTATAGGTGTACCCTTAGGTAGCCGCTTGAGTGCACGCCTAAAGAATAAGATCTGGGCGGAGGAATTCGTCAACTTTGGCTCTCTTCTAGATATGTCCCCTAATCCGGATAAGTTCGCATTATCTATCACCGCTCCCACCGCCGGAATTGGGTCTAAAACCCCTAATTTTACATTCGAACCGGTACACAATGCGAAGAAATTGACGTCTATTCACGAGTGGGTGTCGGCCTTCCACTCTTTTGTTGCAGTCTACTGCGAAAAATTCCCCAGAGAGACGCCAAATTTGATGCAATTTTGCGAAACAGTGCGCGACATCGCCACACGTGGGGGGGACTGGAACTATTACGATGAACAGTTCCGGTATCTTCGTCAAGGCAACCCACAAACGTACCCTTGGGGAGTGGTACATTGGGAGTTATGGCATCGCGCGGTGACTTTTCGTGCCAAATCTGGATATTTTGCAACCGACAAACCCAACTCGAGGTTCAGGGGAAAACAATCAATGGTCAGAGGGGTGTGTTTCACGTTCAACGCCGGTCGTCCCTGTGCGGGCTGCAGATATGACCATAAATGCTCCAGATGTGGTGGTAGACATGCAGCTACGTCCTGTCAATCTGCCTCGAACATTCCCAAACCAGCCGGAGATAGAACTATCGCAACTCCATCGCATAATAAACAGCCCGCCAGTAACGCCGGTAAAAGTATCCACCCTTAGCCCCCTTTTACAACAATACGACCCTCGTCTTAAGCAATTTTTGATTGATGGCTTTTCGTTTGGATTTCGCGTTGGGTTTGTTGGTACTAGCCAATTACGTCTTGCTTCAAATTTGCGCAGTGCGAAGGACCAACCTGAAATTTTAGCTGCTAAACTTGAGAAAGAATGGTGCGCTGGGAGAATTGTAGGTCCATTTTCTCGTCCACCTTTTGATAATTTTATTTCTTCACCTTTAGGCGTAGTTCCAAAAAAAAACCCAGGGGAATTTCGTATTATCCACCATTTGTCATACCCAGATGGCTCGTCGGTGAATGATTTTAATCCGGACCAATTTTCGTCGGTTCAATATGCTTCAATAGGTGATGCTATTACACTCATTAAGTCGTTAGGTAGGGGCTGCTACATGGCCAAGACCGATATAAAATCAGCTTTCCGCATTATTCCGATTCACCCTGACGATTACCATTTACTGGGTATGACATGGAATAATTCGTACTTTTTTGACCGGTGTCTGCCCATGGGCTGTTCTTCGTCTTGCGCTATATTTGAAGCTTTTAGCACTGCGCTCGAGTGGCTTGCTAAACATTATCTCTGTGTTTCCGGTGTTTTGCATATTTTGGATGATTTCTTGTTTATTGCTACCTCTCAAGGCAAATGTGCCTCCGATTTAAACAACTTTTTGAGCCTATGTGATAGTTTAGGGGTACCTATAGCACATGAAAAAACGGAAGGTCCTTCAACCACTTTACAGTTTGCTGGGATAACACTCGACACGATTAATATGGAAGCACGTCTGCCGGACGATAAGCTTCAAAAATGCAATGCTCAGTTATTGGACATGCACAGACGCCGTAAAACTACCCTGAAAGAACTTCAATCTTTGATTGGATTATTAAATTTTACTTGTTCCGTTGTTCTACCTGGTCGGGCCTTTCTTCGGCGGCTTGTTGATCTCACAAAGGGTGTCCGTCTCCCTCGCCATCGTATACGGATTACTGAAGCCTGTCGTCGAGATTTATTAGTATGGCTTCAATTTTTAAGAGATTTTAACGGCCGTACATTTTTTCTGGACGATCCGTGGCAGGTTTCACCGCCTCTCCACCTTTACACCGACGCCGCCGGCTCAAAGGGCTATGGCGCACTTTTTGGGAAACATTGGTTTTACGGAGAATGGCCTGCCAACTGGAAATCATTGAACATTGCATTTTTGGAGCTCTTTCCGATTACTATCTCGCTCCACGTGTGGGCATGTCAAATGAGCAATCAATGTGTCTCTCTGTTTACTGATAATGCGGCTTTGGTTGACATTATCAATAAACAGACTTCAAAACACCCCATGATCATGATCTTAGTCCGTGACCTTGTCCTAACATCACTACGTCATACTATTTTGTTTCGGGCTTATCATATACCCGGTGTTGACAATACCCGGGCGGACTTAATTTCTCGTTTACAGATTGTAGATTTCAGGAAAGCATTCCCAGATGCCGACCCAGAGCCAACTCTTGTTCCCGAGACCCTTCTCCCGCAGAAGTGGTCGATACGTTAAAGGAATTACTACACTCCTCATTGTCGGAGCAGTCTCGCAAACAATACTCACGTGCTTGGGTTGTCTTTACTGAATTCTATACCCGCTATCAGGGTGCCGATTTACATTTGCCTGTTTCGACAGCGTGTATCGCATTATTCATTTCCTTTTTATGTGCCAAGGGCCTTGCTCCCGCTACCATAAACTCGTACCTATCAGCAATAGCATATGTACATAAGATCAAAGGCCACTACGACCCGACCAAATCATTTTTAGTTGACAAGCTTCTTGTGGCCGTTGGCCGCCGTGGTCAAGCCGATGTTCGTATGCCCATTTCACGTCCATTATTGTACGAATTAGTTAGAGCTTTACAGCATACTAGCCCATCTGCCTATCGTAGATCTCTGTTCGGGGCAATGTTCATGATAGCATTTTATGGTTTCTTCAGAATAGGTGAATTATCTTGCAATAGTAAACAGCAAGTTGACACCGTTGTGCAATTTGATCAAGTCACTTTTTTGAAACAATCTTCTCGAGTGACGGCTGTCAAGATTGTGATCACTAAGTTTAAACACAACACGAATAATCGGCCGTTTGTCATAACAATAGAAAGCGAACCTTCCGAACTGTTTTGCCCCGTGCAGACCTTAATCGACTACATTAAACTTAGGGGTTACCATAAAGGCCCCTTGTTCACGTGTGCAGCCGGCGGGGCAATCTCGACAAATAATTTTAACACTGAGCTCCGTCGTGCTTTGAACTTTTGCGGCCTTGATTGTTCTCGCTACAAGAGCCATAGCTTTCGCATTGGTGCAGCGTGCCATGCGTCTGCGAAAGGTTTTTCGGATTCGCAAATACGTGCCCTAGGTAGATGGAGTTCGGACGCTTTTAGAACTTACATTCGTGCGCCTTCACTCAAGGCTAACTAATTGTTTTTAAACGTTTCAAAGACACTAGTCAAGCCGCGGTTGGATCTCCGTTGTATAGGTCAGTCAGGAGCTGCTATGCAGTGGTGATTTTCACTACGGCTATTTAAACATCCGTTATGGGACCAGTATTTTTTGTCTTCATCTCTGGTTAGCTTTCACGGGCCACGGTGGATTCTCTGATGCGTGGGTCAGTCAGGGGCTGCCATACTGAAAGGGTTTTTCACTGTGGACTCTTTCCGCTATCACTTACTATGTACTTTACCAATCTGTTCTCATGTACTACTTTATCAATAGGTTATCTGTCCTACGAAGGAGCTACGGTCCTGGCACGAATTGCTATGTTATTTAACCTCTGTTTTCAATGTCAGTTCGCGTGCGGTTCATGACTAGGTCAGCCAGGGGCTGCTGGAAATGACCGTACTTTACAGGATTTTCTTATATCCTCGCTGTTTTCAGTTAAAATATTCCTCGGGGTTCTTAGTTCCGGATCTTGGTGGGGTGGTCACACGCTGTGTGCCTTGTGGCGGTTATTTCTTCCCCACCTTTTCCGAAGAGACATTCAATTACTTAATTTTTTCCATGTCACGTCACGATCTGATTAGTTTGTTAAGCGTGGCGTGACTTTTTATTGTTATATTAATAAATACGTCACAATAGTGGCCAATTTTATCCAGCCATATGAGTACATTGTCTCTTCGTAAAACTAGTGCGACCCGGAGCTAATTACCCCTCGACTACCTAAGTTCGCGAGATTAGTAAATCCGCAATATATTACTTTCGGAAAGGTATCGTGATGTAAAAACAAAAAATTATGTCCCAAACATAATTGCATTTTTGCGTCGGGATACCTGTTGTTATCAAGCACTGGCTGCGTGAACTGGGTACTAGGTAACATGTGATCGAGCATTGCTTTATAGTACGTTGCGCGAATACGAGGGCCCCTTTCTACCTCTACACCATCGTGTGGCAAGTTATCTGTTCAAATTTTCCCACCTACCTCCCCCTCTTCGCCAGCCAGTGTTTAGTTCTCTCTCGGAAGGCGGTTATTTCTTCCCCACCTTTTCCGAAGAGACATTCAATTACTTAATTTTTTTCCATGTCACGTCACGATCTGATTAGTTTGTTAAGCGTGGCGTGACTTTTTATTGTTATATTAATAAATACGTCACAATAGTGGCCAATTTTATCCAGCCATATGAGTACATTGTCTCTTCGTAAAACTAGTGCGACCCGGAGCTAATTACCCCTCGACTACCTAAGTTCGCGAGATTAGTAAATCCGCAATATATTACTTTCGGAAAGGTATCATGATGTAAAAAGAAGAAATATATACTCGAAAATCAAGCAAATCAAAATAATTATAAAACAATTTCGTAAACTTGAGCTGCAAACTGCGCCTTTCAAGCTAGTCACCCAATTTTGAAACTACCTTGTTCCTACATACAATGTGTATAGTACCATGAAATATGGAGACAAATTACGGCTATTTAATTTCGACAACTTAAACGCATTTCAGTTCCGTGGTAAGCTTGGCTGTTGAGATGTTAATCTGATTCCTGGCCGCCTCGCTTACAATGTAAAAACTTGTGAAAAAAAATGTTTCAAGACATCTACTACTACATGAGAAGTCAAAATAGCCAAAATTAATGCACGTTTAATCTTTTTTTTTTGTCGAGAAACGGTCAAACAACCAGACATTTTTGCTTCTAGAAAGGCAGACGAAGAGTTTATCTGAAATAAACAATTTGTTGTTTGTGTAAAAGAAGATGAAGAGAAGAGAGTTTCTGAAGCGTTTTTCCGTAAAGAGGATAGCTTTATCGAAAATTAGTGACAAGTTGCTCCCTCCAACTCTTAGTACAGGTGGCCAGGCCACGCACCGGTTGAGGACTTTTGTATTGAATCTTAATAAAGCATTCGCTTTTTATACGTCTCTCTCTCTATTTATCTTTTTTTTTTTATATTTCCCTGGTAAAGTTTTTTTGTGTTTATGGAAAAGAGACGAAGAGATCTGGTTCCAATAATTGATCCGTAAAAAGGATATACAGCATTATTGAAAATTAGTGAGAGGCTGATCAGTCGGATTCTTACTATTATAGATAGCCAGGCCATGCACCGGTTCAGGTTTTTGCTGTATGAGAAACTTCAGAAAGCATTCGCTATTTATAATTCTATATGTTTTCAATTTCTCAGATAAAGTTAAAACATTTTCTACATTTTATATAATATGCTCTCGCTATGGGAAATTTTACTTGAGACCCAATCAGATGAGTAAGACATTTATTTTGAGTTATGCCAACAACGCCAAAAATGATCCGTTACTACATGAGTGGAAACGCCCCCAATATTTCGGTCGTAAGATAATGAAGTATTTAAACCATGATGCAACCCTCTGTTCAAAATGGTGAGGTGATATTTTCAAGATTTCAGATCTGGAAAATTTAACGACACAAGATCAAGAAAGGCAAGCCCTAAAGGTATGTATTGATATAAACATTTAGTTGCTTTTACTTGTAGTTGTGGCAACTTAGAAGCATTATCTCGTCAGAAACATGGAAGTGGAAATCAAACAAATTTCGAAAGCACGAACTGAAAACTGTAAGACAAAATTAAATGAGCTTGGGAAAGGCACGAACTACAATCAAAGCAGTCATAATTATATTTTCTGTTCAAGCACACACACGTTTGGCGTCAATAAAATTACGTAATTTTATTGACGCCAAACGCGTGTGTGCTTGAACATTTACAACTTCTTAAAAGTGTACACTTCGAATTTCTGCCATAAATTTCGTGAATTTCATTCGTCATTTCATTAAAAAAATGCTTTTAATTTCCGCTTTTGGTTACAGTACACGGTTTATCTTATTTGTGAGCTTCGCCTCGGCTTGAAAAACCAAAACTCAATGCGTCCCAAAAACTCTACCATCAGCCGGGCGAGAAACTCGTCAAGACGAAAGCTAAGAGCGAACGCTCTCAGAGTTTATAAAGGAATAACTTAGCGAAGAACGTAAGAGTGAAGCGTAATTGGTTTTTGAAATGAAGATGGTTATGTTATAAGTGTGCAATGTAGTTAATAATGGCTTCTTTCCTCGCACCGCTTCAGGTGTTAGGGGTGTTTTGATTTACATTGACAACATAGACCCCTGTATTAAAAGTAGTTTTCAAAAATTGTAACGGTCACTTTTGAAAATGTATGTTGCCTAGCATGCGAAACGTCAAGACTATATAAAATGCGTTGGTTTACCATGTTTATCTCCGCTATTTGTGGTTTATTTCTAATCAAGCTACGATGGCGTAACAACAAGAGTTTATTTGATAACATAACATATACAAGCTGCTGAGTGATTGCTATAAGATGATAGAATGCAAAAACTGAGATGTGACCACAGTGATTGTCAGTAGTACTTATCACAGTATTGTGTCCGCTTCTGTGTCTGTTCTGATTATAGAAATTTACGACTTCCTTGCCTATTCTCTAACTTTAATTACGTATTATAGGTTTCCGCAACCAAAACGGTGTGAAATTTAACCTGGCTTTTTGCATCATTTTAGGAATAAGAAGAAATGTGGCTCCACTTGATAACAGTTTTGATTGCCAGTCTCTGCTGTGTGGAAGGAAGTTCAGGTTTGTTCAGAGCAGTAAAATCTGATGAGGGGATGGGGGTGGGACAGGGAGCGTACGCTTAGGGGGGGGGGGGGGGCTGAGTTTTTCAAGAAATCAAACAGAATCTACAGCCAATTTTGCAAAAGTCAATTACTAATAAGGTGAAACTCCCCATGGTTCAAGACTTCCGAAGAGATATTGCTACAGACAAAATGGCGAATGCACGGGACGGATGATCACGCGTGGAATTTAGTTATTAATTTAAGCGTATACTCAGGCTGTCGCCAAACATCAGATAGTCAAATTGTGAACTCCGACTGAATGACTGACTTACTCTGCTGTTGCTGTGTTGGTCTTTACTATTTTCTCGATCATATTTCATGAAATGGGAATTTCAAACAGCGGAAAACAACTGCATCCAGTTGAATTGTTTTGACTTCTCATTATCATAGAACCCTTGCATGTAACATTGGCACTATTCTCCGGTCGTCCCGATCCGCAATGGAAAATCCCGCCAGGTACCCAAAACTACACGGCTATAATGCAACTTCTAGACTCAGCTAGAGGCGGTGGTTTGGTGCACCCTCCAGAGAAGATGCCCATGACCCTTGGTTATAGGGGATTTCTGGTGAAGGGAGCAACTTCAGTCAAAGACCAGGACGAGTTAATTTTAGGCCTCAAAACAGTGGAATTACAGATGATGTTATTGCAGACCATTCCTGATAAAATACTGTCCAAAGTAGCCAAAAGCAAGGTAGCGATGGAATTTGGCAAAGGAATTGCAAGGGACAACAGCAAAACGAAACGGGCTGCTCCTGATTATATTCCTCTTTACCAAAGCAGGTGGAATATGAATGCTTGGATTAGGGAGAATAACAATTGCTACAACTACGCAAATGACAAGATCACAAATACTTCTGCAATACCTGGCAGAGGATCTGGGCAGTCAGTTGGTGACCCCCTCAGTTTAGAGGGGGTGAAGAAAGCAGCTGAAAGAGATGGATTGTGGGTATTACAGGATGAATACGTACCTGCCATAAATACGATCTCTCTTGACTCAATTCCACCTTCACAGAAAAACAGCCGACATCTGGTAGCCCTTTATGTAGCGCCAGGTCTTGAGAAGGGTATGTAAAACTGTCATAAACTTGTTCTATGGTTTGATGGGACTCTAACTTAACTACCACATATATTTCTGCTATGCCTGTGTCAAGTTCCTGACCCTCGTATTTCGGAAACTCTAACTTGCATACATGATCCGTTTTGTCTGTTTTCTCAATTTAAGATAGACTGTGACAGTGAATGACTCACACCTGCAGTAGATGGGTCAAGTGACCATAATGGAGAAAAGCCTAAAAACCTAAAAATCAAACCACTCCTTTATTGGAAATTAAAATCAGCACAAAGAGTTAAAGATAGCCATCATACAGGTCATACTGTCATTTATAGGTGCCAGGTTGCTCAGTTATTTTGAATGCGCTTTTGACTACAAAGTTACCCACATTTTTGTCGCGTTTGAATGAAGTCAGTGGTGGTTGAGAAAAGATTCTAACAGTTTCTGGATCATTTTGCAGTATTTTAAAGTTATTAAGAATGATGGCTTAAACTGGGTTATTATGCGGGTAAAATGTGAGGGTGAATGGAATTCTGTCCTTCTTTTCCTTTTGTGACGTCTGTAGTGCTGACTGTTGATCAGATTACTGGGCGCGATGATGGCCCGATTGAACCACAGAATCAGGATAGCCGCGTTTCTCGAAGAACTGGCTCTGATTTGTTGGAAATATCAGAATCATCACTACATAGAAATTATATTATCTGAGTTTCTAAGGTTGTTGGCAGTCCCGTCGCGGACCAGGGTCAATTCTGATTTCAGTGAGATACTCTTTAGCTTCCTTATCATAGCTATAGACGAAGGAGAACGCATCCTAATCGTGTCGTTTGTTAGCGAACTTAGTCCCGCGGGTTTTACGATGTCCCGCGGGCATTGACGTGATGCCAGCTTTCTGCGCATTACCAAACGGGAGCTTTTCGCGGGCTATTGTTTGTCTTTTGAATGAAATCGAACACGATGCCAAGAGAGCTTTCGCACGTTGCGAAGTGTTGTTTTCTTAATTTATATCATTTCATTTTTTGGCTGACTAAAGCACACGGGATTGTACCAACTTAAAAAATATGCAGTGGAATTCAAAGTTTTGAAATCCCCCAAAAGGCGAGTATTCATGTGATTTAGATTTGTTGGGAATTAAGATTTTTTTGCATCGTTAGGTAGTTAAGTTTGCAAACAACTGCTTGTTAGTGTAGTGCTCAGTCCTAAATGATTTTTAAACCCTCAGTTTAATCGCCGGATCTTGTTATAACCGGACAGCTTTGAAGACAGTGATGTCTTGGACACTGAAACATGTAGCTTGCCTATCAAGTGATAGATGCTTATTTGATCATTCGGAGAAGTTGTAGTATCAGTATGTTTGTAAAAGCACTGTGCTTTCGATAAAAGTCAAGGCTAGTCGACTTCTTTTTCGATAGAATCAGTTCGTTTTAATCATTTGTTGCTCTTTTTGCCTGACACAACCTTCTGTAAAAGTTGCTTTCGTGTTGTGCAAAGTCTTTCAGTTTTGAAAGTACATTGGGCGATGTGGAACACCTGAATACAAGCAGCAAAGGCAATAACACGAGGAGAATAATTTGGAGGTGTCGGTTACGAATCATATTTTTCCCACGGACAGTTGAATTCTGGAACCTTGCTAAGCTTATATATATTGCTACAAATTTTGTGAAGTTGTCTACGATAACAACAAACCTGTTTTAATTATTGATAAACACCCATACAACAGCAATCTTTATTGTGCTCTTGATACAAAAAAGGAGTAAAGTAATTTAATGGAAATAATTGCAAAAAAAAAAAAAAAAAGAGAGAGAGAGAGCACACCCACTCAGAAATAGCAAAAGCTAATCGCGCTGAGCGACTGGGAAAAAAAACATTTACATAGTAACTCGATATTTAAGTTAATAATAATAATAATAATAATAATAATAATAATAATAATAATAATAATAACTTTATTTACCCACGAGATCCTTATAACTAAAAAGTGCCGGTTTTCTAAAGAGCCGTGCGCATTAAACCTAGTACTTAAAGCTAAGACTTAAAAATTACAGACATTGTTGAAAAATCCTATCATAAATGCTAAACTAAGTTAATCAATTTCTAATATACAATAGCGGAATAAAAACTATTTAAAGTAGTGGCCCGGTTAGCCTCCGCTGACAAACTGTTCCATGTTACTGCGCCCCTATAATGAAAACTCTTCTTGAGGTCCTTGAGGGCCTCAGCGTTCGGCCGCGGAATAAACAGGTTATGTTGCGCACCTCGAAGATTATGTCTGTGGATGGTATTAACGCTGGCGAATTTATCAGACAGGTATTCGGGTACAAGGTTATTAACAGTTTTGAACATTGAAAATTTCAGTTGTTTTTTGTTCAGTTGAAGTTAAACCGTTTCAAAAATAACTTTTCGTACTTTGGCTGCGTGTTGGGGACTTTTACTGTACCGTTTATGACAACTGCTAAAGTTCTCTAAAGAAACGCATGATGCGAGAAGCAGCCAAGCGTGCGAGTTCAGTGAATACTGGCAGACCGTAAATTGGTAAATTAATTATTGCGAAACGATTTAACATAATAAATACGCTGTGGCTAAAAGCGAGACACTTTTACAAAAACAACATATGCAGTTTGACTCTTTCTCTACCCACAAGCTCTCGTTCTCAGGTATTCAGTGGTTTGCTTATATTAAACAAATTGTGCAAAAGTTTAGTGATCATGACTTCCGTGGCCGGTTTGTGTGAACGCCTAACATTTTAGGGACCTAAACTTGGTTTTTTGTTTGTTTCTCTGTTGATTAATTTGTGATATAATCAAATTAAACTACAGCACTTCATATACATTTGAAAGATGAAGATTTTGCTCATCGTGGTTTTCATACGTTAAAAGGGATTTGCATGATGCAAAACCTTAATGCAGTCAAATGTCGCGTTGATTACCTTACTGATGATTACATTTTTGTGCAACAATTTCGAAATCCGCTTTGGCAAAAAACGAGACTGACTACTTCTCCGACCCACGGTTGAGCTCTCGACCTTAGATATTCAGCAGTTTTCTTAGATAGCCTCATTTAGTTATTTAGTTAACCGGTCCATGGGCAGGGCCATAGCAAGTCTTGAGAAACTTAACGGGGGGGGGGGGGGGGGAGCAGAGATTTTAAGTAGCTTATTTTAAGTAGCTTGTTGTCGATGAAAGGTGCGGGTTTTGGTCTCTGTACGTATCTTGAAAATACTTAATGTTTCTTCTCCTGCATCCTTTCATCATAGTGATTTCGTGGTCGTTTTAGACTATCTGAGTTGCTTTAGAGGCAAACACAGACTTTGTCGGAAGGTCGTTTTGTGAAAACTTCCCAAATAAATGATTGCGCCGCTGGTTGTCTCGGACCACAAATACTGAATTGGCGACTTCAAATATGTCCATACCATCTGCCATGTAAGTCCTTGTGGACATGCAGAAGCATAAGGTGCATGGTTAAGCCTGGCCTCTCCTATGGTTGAACGCAGGTAGGTCTTAACCCGCTTTAAAGCAGAGAAACAGCGCTCACCGACGGCGTTATTAGCTGGCATGACAAGCATAAGCTCACCATGTGCGCAAATCTCACTAAGTAAGAGTTTGCGAGCATTTCCGAGTGATTGGGAAAAGTCCAGGAGATCAGAAATATCAAATCGGGAGGTGTCGTACGCCACTGACTGCGACATGTCTGGAAGAAGGAACAGCTGGGGTTCTAGCTTAATTGCATCGCTGCAGGTCAGTATCCCCGTATACGACCATCACATTCGTTAGTTATTCGTGGTCTTCGCCTGCTATCGCCTTCAGAAGAAGTTCCTGTATGCTTTGGTAGTCCTTGAAGTCCTTCTGGTTAAATCTAGTTTGAATACAATTTCAGGTCGTAACATCAATTGCTGAATAATACATGTAGCGGAAATGTTGCTTGGGTGTAGAAAGGAAATAATATGTGCGTCTGTCTCCTACTTCTGTTCGCGCTGGAGCTCGTCGTTTTCATGGCAGCTGTGGCTCGGCGACTCCATCCACCTCGCATTTCTTCTTTATCAACCTCGTCCAAAACAAATCAAACGCGGCTTCATTTCTATCCTTTGATAGAGTCTTGCATGCGTCCTTAGCTAGTCGCTGTTCTTGGGCCGTTGACATGGAGGAGTCTTGCAATGCGCGGATCAAACTCTCCTAACGTAACGTGCACCCATAGTAGAATGGAAAAGTTGTCATCATCCCTTGTACTCCTGGTATTCGTGCCTTCATCTCCGTGTCTTTGTAAACCTCGAGTGACCACTCTCTCAGCTCCCCTGCATCAGGGGGCTACATGTGGTTATTCAGAACCGCCGCTAACGAATCTCCATGTATAGTCAGAGTCCACCTTGCTGGGCAGAAATCGTGAACTCCTCTGGCTTGACTCGTTTTGAGTTTCGGCCCTGATCTTATCCAACTTTGTATTTCTCTGAGGCGACTTTTTCCCTAGCTTCAAAATCTCTCTTATTTTTGTTCATCAACTAATAATGTAATAAAAAGGACAAAGTAACAATAATTGGGGAAATGGATACTATAGTTTATCAAAAATGACTCCTTTTAGAGTTATTGACGTCTTGCAATTGTTTCAAACTTTCTCTGGGAGATTAAAATTTTATTTTCAACTTTTGATCGTAACGCATGGGTGTTTTTAAATTTGGGTCACGGGCAAAAAACTGGGGGGGGGGGGGGGGGCACGGCAGTTCTTTCGGAGTTCGCGCTTGCTTTTTGCATTTTTCCGCTCTTAATGAGCCAGCAAACCTTCAATGCGCACGTCACCGAATTTTTCTGTCACGCCAACTGAAAGGCGCTTCAACAAAAATCTTTACCCAAAATTGAATTACGATCCATTTGACATACATTCTTAGCATTTTAAAATTCGGATTAAAATCCGGCTCGGATGGTCACGTCGTCGCGAATTTCTTGTTACTGAACAAACATGACTAGAAAAGGATACAGAAATACACAATTCATATTGTTAAATGTCTGATCAGAGAAACACGAATCGAACGCACTTCACTAAACCATGAATATTTCTAGTTTGAAGAATTATTTAGGATTTTAAGCGTCATAATTGCAGTGATGTCGACATCGAACTCCAAGGTGTACCACTTACAAAATATTAAAATATCACTGTTGATGTTGTTACCCAGTTACTATGAGGATATGATCCGAGCCCCTGATTATGAAGTTTTCCCAGTCTTTAAGAGATGCCTTTAATACATCACAATAATCGAATAAGGGAAGAATCAAAGATCTATAGATAATTAACGAACAAATGTTCTATAGGGATTGCGTAACCTGTTTTAAACCAGAAAGACCAGAAAGAGAGAGAGAGGTTGTGGCAATCAGTATAAACCTTGCTGTCTTCTTTCTTTCAATTGCGCTTCTTAGATGGTGCCGATTTGCACTGGTACCGGCTGGACAGCAATGGACGCTGGTCTCACAAGGTTGGAACGTTTGCTGTTAGAGATTTTGATGATAAATTCAATGAGATCGTAGATCCAAGATCAGCTGTGCGTGCCGACTTTCCTCCCTATCAATTTGTTTGTTTTATGACAACTGATCCCACAGCTATTACGATTGAATGATTAATGAATAATTTCTCCTTCAACTAACATGTTTCCGTCATAAGTAAGTCAGTGAAGAGGTACTTCCCGCTTTTATTGGCTTAAATCGCATATCCACAGGCTCTTGATGGTAACAAACATTCAAAACATAGTTAGCTATTGGCCGTAACGTAAAAGCAAAGTGAGCTGCAGGCCCTAAGGTCCGTTTCAAACGTCGTGCTACTGCCGTGTCGAACTCAATTCATAAATTAACATTTTGGATTTGCTTCGTACTTTAACGGCTAGTCAGTGTTTTGATTACGGCACCCGACGATTCTGGGTACGAGATTGGGCAACAGCTTTTTATTCAACGGAGTCTGAAACCAAGTCGTACTGGAGTCGTGCGACAGTCGAACTAGCTAAGCACGGCAGAAGCACGACGTTTGAAACGGGCCTTAACTTGAATAACCAACAGCATTTTAAGTAGAAGTTCGAACAGACTAGACTCACTAGGAACTGATCACATACGTGCGTCACTAGCGACAGAGTCGGAGTCGTAAGAGCGCTTATGACCCAATGAAAATAAAAAACCTGAGTCGTAAGCGGAGTCGTAAACTCAACGGAATCGGAGTCGGAAGAATCAGAACGTTTCCATTTTCTTCCGATTCCGCTTATGACTCCGTCGCTTATGATCCAGTGAAAACTAGATTGTCGGAGTCGGAAGTAGAAGCGGAAGAACCAACCATCACAATGCTTGTTCTCACGCTCTCGGATTACAGTTTGATACCAAAATAGTGCTTCCGACTCCGACAATCTAGTTTTCACTAGATCATAAGCGACGGAGGTATATCGGAATCAGTATTTTGCTTCCGACTCCGTCGCTTTGATTTTCACTAGATCATGCGACGCTACACGCTTCTGATTATAAGTCATACTCCGACTCCGTCGCTAGTGAAATCCAGCCTCCCAAATAAAAACAAGGATGCAACTTGACCTTTTTTGTGGTCTGATGATATAAGGGAAAACAACAACAACAACAACAAACAACAACAAAACATTGGAACTCAGCCGTTATTGCTACAAGTTAACATACCATACAAATAGTCGAGGCTAATTGAATATAAATAGTTATAATTATAATTGATCGACAAATAGGAACACTACTGTGCATACGTTATCTATGGTTGACATAATTGTAGTCGTATCGGTTAATCCCAATTAACTGACCGTATGAGGCATGGGTGAATTGAATTACTGTACACAAGAGAAAATGAGAGTACGCTACTGTAAGCATATCTTTCTATTTACTACTAAAGCAGTGGAGAAAATAAACTTGAAAAAATTATGCCAACAAGCCAAATGGGAGCTATCGTTCCGCAGCTCAAATATAAATATATGATTTTCATATATTCATTCTCACAAAGGAGCCTACTGTCGTCAATACTCTCGAACAATGAATTTGAATAAGCTTGGTTGGTGTGGTGTTATCAGCTAATACAACAATTATGTTCACACTAAACTTCACAGCCGAGTGAAGTTAATACATTTATCAACGGAGATTGGAACATCTCCCCTTAGAGTGCTTTTCAATGGAGTGTCGTAAAACCAAAACCAAAGCAATTATTCTGGCCAATCACAACAGACCAAAACAGTGCAATGAGCCAATCAGAATACGAAGGAATTGCATGTAGCCGGCGCAAAGCGCAAAGCGTTGTTTTGGTTTTGCTTCTCATTGGTTGAGAAAGTGGCGCGCGTTTTCTTGGCCAATCATAGGGCGAGGCCATACAAAACCAACGTAAAACCAGAATTACTTTCGACACTCAATTGCAAACCGCTCTAAAATTTGTGATAAATAACAGTTGTTTGATTTTACCTATTAGTACCACAAGGTAAACAAAGAAAAGTGCCTGGGCGCTCTTTTCGTTTCTCAACTCTTTTATTTAGAGGACAAATTTTCTTCAAATTACTTTTGGGTTTAAGAAATGTATACTGATAATGGTTGTACGGTTTAGATTTTGGAAATGCCGAAAATTAATATCCGGCAGTTTGAGAGTAGCCTTGTTTTAAGTAAGGAAAGTAACACTTTTAGAAGTTATCATCAAGCCTGAAAATAAGTTCGTTTGGTAGTAAACTAGTTGCTTCCTTCTGAAGGTGTTTTCAGCTGTGAGACTGGAAAATAAGTAATTTCCAAAACAGGTTCATCTTGTTTGTTTACAGGGCGCACGACCGCTCACACGCACGTTTGCACTATAACTCGCATACTAATCGGTTTTGCTAGCCTCATAAAAATCTAGTTTCTACTTCGACTTTATTGACTAATACAGCGGACAACGCATCACATCAGTATAAAAGTACAATAAAATTAAATGATCCTATTAAAATAACAATTCTAAATAATTCAGAAATATAAATAATAAATAATAAGGCAGTCTAAAACCACTCTCCAAATCTGATCATATTATTGCGTAGCGTAGCCTCACATTGAGAATTGTCGATCCTCTTTGTCAAAGATACTCCCAGGGAGCTTATTCTATCGGTTAGTTGCCCAATGCGGTTTTAAAAAGTAAATTGGAGTCGCCACACCTTGAGGCGTAAGATATCTTTTTCTCTTGATGTCCATCTTATCATAGACAACTTGCTTGCATTGCTTGTTTTATTGATATGTGGGTACTTGAGCCTGAGCGTTAGCTATGCCATGCTGATGAGGCCTAACAAGGCCGAAACAGCTGTCCATGGCTGCTAATGCTTGGGCTCAATCTTTGCTTTGGTAGATTTAAGGGGTAATGCCCGCTACCTTGTGGCCTCAGTGCCCTTTAGAGTGGCTTCAGCTTACTTGATCACATTAATTTGTGAAGTATCCTTATGAAGCCACTGACGTTGGGAGCAGGTCAATTGTGGATTCATATGTTCCCGTGAAAGAAAGGAGTGTGAATGATATATGAAATGAATCATATATGAACTGCGGAAATGAAATCAAATGAAGAATGATCCTCGCAGTTGTGAACGCAATTGATGCAATTGCGAAAAGAAGCCTGAAAAAACTTCAGGACTTCAACGGGGTTTGAACCCGTGACCTCGCGATTACCGGTGCGATGCTCTAACCAACTGAGCTATGAAGCCACTGACGTTGGATCATTCTTCATTTGATTTCATTTTCGCAGTTCATATATGACTTATTTCATATATCATTCACACTCATTTCTTTCACGGCCGGGAACATATGAACCCACAATTGACCTGCTCCCAACGTCAGTGGCTTCATAGCTCAGTTGGTTAGAGTATCGCACCGATAATCGCGAGGTCGCGGGTTCAAACCCCGTTGAAATCCTGATTTTTTTTCAGGCTTCTTTTCGCAATTGCATAAATTGCGTTCACAACTACGAGGATCGTTCTTCATTTTATTTCATTTCCGCAGTTCATATATGATTCATTTCATATATCATTCACAATAAGCTAAACTGTTTAGCATAAATCGACTTGTTGTTTAAGTCTCGATGCACTCTGGGACTTGGAAAGCCAAGCTACTTGTTGGCAAGAACAACTGACAACCACTATATAGATTTAGCCAAGCCTAAAGCGGAGCTCCACGGTTATTATTATTATTATTATTATTATTATTACTATATTTTTTTACTGGTATTGAACAACTTCGCATGGCTTTCCTTGCGCCAATATTTTATGTTTAGAGCAGTCAACAGGAATTGCAACGGTTCAAAAACCTCAAAACATTAAAACATAACAAGAAAACAATACACGACGCGTATGATTGTTCGAAAACAAATTTAACAATCATAAAACGATCAAACGTTTTCATCCAACATCGTGTTGGACGAGCATGTTTGACCATTTAGCCGCCTCTCTCAATATTGCATTTAAATGGATTTCCATGTTTGATCTAGATCAAACATTTTCATCCAACATTTCGCGTTACGAACAAATGTTTGATCGCTTAACCCACCCCAACCAACAAAGGTACACAGCCGGTAAAAAGCAACCAATGAACCACATAACGTCGACCGTCTCAGCGATAATACGCAAAAAATCGTTCTGTGGATTCACTCTGTCTAGTGTTTGGTCAAACATTATTTGTGCGCCGGTTTAGCCACCTAACGTTATTTTGACAAACACGATGTTGGATGAAAAAGTTTCATCGTTTGGCCGGGGCTTTAACTCATCCTTGTCCGGCTCTGCAATTTATACCGTCCTAATGGACCAATGCTTTGAAAACCTGCAATTTTCACAAATCCCGGACTATGGTTGAAATGGGCCAATGGTGATAGCCCAATGGTCAGTTTTCTGGGGCGGATCCAGGATTTGACGAATGGAGATTCGGATAAACGCCCGCCGAAGGCGGTAGCCCCTAGTGGGGTCCGGGGGCATGCCCTCCCCCGGAAAATTTTTAATTTTAGGGTCTCTAAAATGCGATTTCCAGCGTTTTCAGGGGCAAATTAGCTGAGTTGGTTTACTTTTTTTAAACCACGCGTTTGTTATACGTTTTTACGTTCAGTTTAGGGGGTTCGACCGAACCACCCGAACCACCCCTAGATGCGCCCCAGGTTTTTTTAGATTTAACCACATCCAAAATCCCAATTTTAATCGAATGTGACCGTTTATTCTGTTGCAAACAAAACAGTTGCCTTCGAACGCCCTCGGACAACACCAAAAACATGCCACTTTGTCTTGAAGTTTTTAACACAAAAAATCCTCTTGAAGCTAAAAGTCTACATTCGCAGCAAACTTCGACTTCACTTGCAATCTGTCCCACATTTTTCTGCTCACTTCTTTCGAGCGATGTGGATAACGCTATTTGATTTCATTTCCTCTCACTGTCTGTAATTTTCCGTTTGTGACCTAAAGGAATTCTGGGATAACTACCGCGCCAATTTCCATTTCACATATTTTTTTATAAGCGTCGAGTCACGCGGTCCTGCTGGCAAAATATTGCAGCGATTGCGTTATTCAAAATTCAAAACTCGCCAAAATTGCCATGCGAGGTCCCGGAATCAATTCACAGAACTGCTAGGAACACAACTTCACTTCGTGAATCACCATGACTCGATCGAAACCTTTCGGCGGCTCACTTGGTATGAAATTGCTTCTCACCTCTGTCTTCTTTCAGAGGATTGCCCCTACCCACCAATCCAGCCTTATGATGCCAGGCAGAGGGCTTCTGAGTTGGAAAATGGCTCGAAAAAACACTTATAAATCAAATACGTACCGAGTTGTAGCTGAGTGATCGTTTACAGATAAACGACAGCTAGCGTGACAAGCGTGTCATGAAAGATAGAGCCTTCGGTGTTGTGGTCCAGCGAAATCTCCGTGGTAACCCCTTATATGGAATAACCAGATCGACTTGACATCAGAACCTCAAAAATTACAGAAAAACACGTACAAAATGGCGAACAAGAATCACGATGAGTTAATCCTTAATTTTACGAGGACTCATCGCAATTGCGTGTTAATAAGGTAAGGGCAAAAGTTTCTTAACACTGTTGAGGCACAGACGTCAAGAGATGTCGAAAAACAGTCAGCCAAGCGGAGTAAAAGCACTCGCTCGATGCAGTCCTTGCGAGCAAAACAACAAAACAAACAAACAATTCAACACTTCTTTGCGTCCAAAACGAGTAGAGATGATTGTCATTTACATCCAGTGGAGAGAAGAATACATGTTTCATTCCTGAACAAAAGTAACAACGATTAAAGCAAACGTTAAACTTCAATTTATTTAAGCTTAATAGACGCTTCCACGGTTAATGGTTAATGACGCCATGTTGACTGGGAGGGCAAATACGGCTAAATTTACAGTAAATGTATGGGATTTAGACCGACTATGAACCGCTTTAACGCCGCTAAAAAGAGGCGAATTTCAATCATTTTCCACTACTTTTAACGATTTTATTGATATCGTTCATTCAACAGAAAATAAGGCCACTAACGAAGGTACGACGTCCGTAAAGGGGGTGACACACTAGGCGATTTTATACGCCGATCGCCACCGATCGGCGAAAATCGCCTAGTGTGCCCGGTGCAGCGATTGCCATTTTCGCCGATCGCCGCGATCGCCGTATAAAATCGCCGGTATCTGACATGTCAGATATCGGCGATTAAATTCGCCGGCATTCGCCTAGTGTGCCCGTTCCAGCGATTTTGTTCGCTCATCGCTGCGAATCGCCAGTAAAGTCAGCCAATCAGATTGGGCGATTTTATCAAAATGGCCGACAACTACGGGGAATGCTGGCCTCGAAAGAGCTTGGGAACAAAACTGGAGTGGCAAATCAAGGCAAATCGCGATCGGCGAAAAAATTTGCCCAGTGTGCCCGCATCAATTGCCAGCGAAATTCGCTGGCGATTTTCGCTGGCTGTTAAATTCGCCGCGATCGGCGTATAAAATCGCCTAGTGTGTCGTGGGCTTAAATTAGAATTATAAATCTCCTCCTATGGCTTCTAAATTCGCGATAATTTGCATAATTTGATTAGAGGGGTTTGTATGAAATGTTAAAAATTCGTTTACGATCGTTGTAGCCTGAATCTGTTATTTATACTTTATGAAAATAATGTCAGTACAAATATCTTTTGAAAGACATTTTCATTGTGGAAATCCACCTCTTTGTAGCTGTTCAAAGTCTGGCAAAATCCCATACATTTACTGTAAATTTTGCCGCGTTTGCCCCCCATTTAACAGGGCGTCAATAACCATGGAAGCGTCTATTCACCTGTGTACATGTTGTAGAGGTTGCTACCACTTGAAAATACGTAACTAGCCACTTTAGTAAAAACACCTATCTCCAAAAATAGCAAGCGGTTTGTCCAAAGAAAGAACTTGAGCTACTCGTTCCTCCCATTAATGCCGGTGAACTGTTCAAGTTCAAGTTCAAGTTCAGTTTATTCACACTTATTCAAACATAATATATATTAGCCTACAAGAATAGAAAAAAAAAGTAAAAGAGAAACAAAGCTAGCTTACATGTACAATAGGCATTAATTTGGAATAGTGCGTAGTGGCCAAAGGAGCAGAGCTTTCGAGTTGGCCACTACCACAGTGCAGTTACCAGTGATGGGCGGTTATTTACAGAATATACATTATTAGGTAATCACTAATTAAGGCAGATAAATAGATAAAAGAAATTAATTAATTAAGGCGGGTGTATACCTTAACATAGATTTAATGCTAATAACTTGTTCGCGTTTCAAGCAATCAAAAATCCCTAAGCTTATTACAAGAAGCTATGTTGTGGAATATTTTGTGAATTTTTTGTTGATTTTGGGTATATTTGGGAATAGATAATTTTTCTCAAAGGATTAGTTAAATTGAGGGAAATAGGAAACTATTGAAGATTTAATGAAGGTTAAAAGATTGGGATTTGAAGTTGGAAATTAGTAGACGGACACCAAATAGTTCTCCAGCTGGGGAACCTGCAGTGCCCTTGTGGGGTGTTAACTAACTGGAAGTGTTTGAAAACATTTTTACTCTATTACAATCCCTTCTTCAAACTCCTTAAAATTTCACACAAATTCACGTTTATCCCCACCTTAAGTGACCTTTCTCGGTGAGCTGCAAGATGTTGCGGTAAAGTGAAAGCCCTTGAAGTGTTGAATTATTTTGTTTTTCAACCGCACAATCCGGCGCCATGCAAGTTTATCCAACTTTTAAGCTTTTCCCGAAAAAATTCTTTTGCTCTTCCTTTTTATCACTTGAAAATTGACCTTCCGGAGTATCTTTTAACTAGTTCCTGATTTGTATGCCTTTAACGCGAATTAAAAGAGAAACTTCGGGTGTTTTAATTTACAGGGAAACTTGTTAAGAAAACATACAAGCTGTTGAGTGATTGTTGTAAGGTGATGAAATGCAGACTTGGATGCGACAACAATTGGTTGTGGTACTGACAACTGTATTGGTGCCGATTTTCCGTGTCTGTTCTGATTCTAGAAAGAAATTTTATGGAAAGAAATTTTCGACTTCCTTCTTCTATTCTCTAAATTTAGTTACGTCGTAGAGGATTCCGTAACTAACGGTGTAAAATAACCTTTTGTTTGGCATTATCATAGGAATAGGAAGAAATGTGGCTTTACTTGATAACAGTTTTGACTGTCAGTCTGCTGCGTGGAAGGAAATTCAGGTTTGTTTCGAGGGGTAGGGAATAGCAGTAAAATCGGGTGCGGGGGAAATTGGGGAAAGAGTATGAGTAGGGTGAGCTGCATTTTTCAAGAAACAACCCATTTTGATGAAGTCAATTACTAAAGAGGTGAAACTCCCCATGGATCAAAAATTGATAATATCCTACCCCTGGTATACTCAGGTTGTCCAGGCGTTACGTTCGTCTTGAAAAAAAGGTGTGAACACCGACTGAATGACTGGTTACGTTCACTCAGTTGTTGACGCTTAATAAAAAGCTGATTGAAAAGTGATGTATATATTTTCACTAATTTTCTCGATGTAACGTGAAATTAATAAACAGCGGAACGCCGAACGCACCTGCATCCAGTTGAATTGTTTTGACTTTTTATCACAGAACCCTTGCATGTAACATTGGCACTATTCTCCGGTCGTCCCGATCTACAAATCCCGCCGGGTACCCAAAGCTACACAGCTATAAAGTAACTTCTGGCCTCAGCTAGAGGCGATGGTCTGGTGTACACTTCAGATAAGATGCACATGACACTTGGTTACAGGGGGTTTCTGGTGAAGGGAACATCTCCAGTGAAAGACCAGGACGATTTAATTTTAGACCCAAACACAGTGGAAATACAGATGATGTTATTGCAGACCATTCCTGATAACATACTGTCCAAAGCAGCCAAAAGCAAGGTATCGCTGGAATTTGGCAAAAGAATTGCAAAGTACAACAGCAAAACGAAACGGGCTGCTCCTGAACAATTTCCTCCTTTGCTAAACAGTTGGAATTTGAATTTTGATATTAGGGTTAATAAGAATTGCTACAACTACGCAAATGACAAGGTGACAAATACTTCTGCAATACCTGGTAGAGGATCTGGACACCCCTTTGGAGACCTCTTCAGTTCTGAGAGGGTGCAGAAAGCAGCTGAGCACGATGAATTGTGGGTATTACAGACGAATACGTACCTGCCATAAATACGATCTCTCTTGACTCAATTCCACCTTCACAGAAAAACAGCAGATCATCTGGTAGCCCTTTATGTAGCGCCAGGTCTTGAAAAAGGTGTGTAAAGCTATCATGAACTCGTTCTGGGGTTTAAGGGAGATTTAACGTAACTACCGTATATTTCTGCTATGCCTACGAAAAGTTTCTGACCATCGTATTTTAGAAACTCTAACTTGCATACATAACTCGTTTGATCTGTTTTCACAATTTAAGATAAACTGTGACAGTGTGTGACTCACACCCGTAGTAAATAAGTCGTGGCCAGAATATAGAAAACTGCCTAAAAACCAAATATCAAACCACTCCTTTTTTGGACATTAAGAGCAACAGGATGGGTTAACGATCGCCATGCATGATACTGACAATATCATTAAAGACATAAATGGAAACTGTAGATTTCACAAAATCTGGCAATACGTCAAGTAATGTGTTCGTGAGATAAGAATTTTATCAATTGGCGTAATTTATTACAACTGACAAAATTACTATGACTGGGTTTCAGGAGAGTCAAGTTATTATTTGAGTTTCTAAGGTTGTAGGTAATGACGTCACGGACCAGGGTAAATACTTTAGTGCGATACTCTGGAGCCTCCTTGTTTAGGATTTTGAACATTATGATTGCAGTATGATGACTCCAAGGATGTCCCACCGAAGCGTTCTTGAAATATCAGATTTCTATGAGTAAAGATTCGGGCATTTAAATTTATCCACAATACATCCTGAACAATAATACAAAAAGGGAATAAAACAACGATCTATCAGGGCCCGCGCAGCAAGTGTGCAAGTGGTGGGGCTCACTTCGAACGCGTTAGTGTGAGTCAACTTGGGGAATCCGGGGGCATGCTCCCCTGGAAGATTTTTAAATTAAAGTCCTCTGAAATGGCTAGAAATGCATTTAACACTAACATGGTGTGGTGAAACTTATATACTTATAATTACCTTTTCGCTTAACTAATCATAACTGGCAGTTAGTAATGTATCCACAAAGCTTAACTCAAAATACGATTGCCCTCAAGACATTGAACTGTTGAAAGGTGGGGGGGCTAAGGCTCCCCCCCCCAAACCTGTCGTAAACCACCAATGTCGGTAAGAGAGGTATTCAACCCTTGCTCTCTTCTATATGTACATTCCTGTTATTAGATTGTGGCGACTTCCACTGGTACCGGCTAGACAGCAACGGACGCTGGTCGCACAAGATTGGTTCGACTCTTGTTCTGATTACAGATGATAATCACGATCCGATCATAGATCCAAGATCAGCTGCGCGTCATACGTACTTTCCTGGCTATGAATTTCCTTGTTTTATGACAACTGATCCCACAGCTATTCAGATTGCATGATTGACTAATAAATAATTTCTCCTTCAAGTAAATGTTTCATAAGTAAGGCAGTGTATAGGTGCTGCCTGCCTGCACCGTATATCAATACTTTTAACACGGCAAGTTATAAAACAAGTTTAGAGCTGCATGTCTTGACTTCAATAGCCAATAGCAAAAGTAGAAACTTACACAGAGTAGCTAGAATCACTTGGAACTAATTGATGAACATACGTGCGCTGATAAAAACAAGAATGTACCTGAACCCTTTCCGTGGCCTAATATAGTGAAAACAAGAACAAACATTGGAACTCAGCTGTAGTACCACAAATTGACATTCCATGCAAATACTCATGGCTAATGAATCTAATTAAGTATAGAGCGTCTTCACATGACGTCACCGCAGCCATGTTGGTGCTCCATATCAAAGAAAAGGCGGCCATGTTGCTGTTCCAAACTAAACCACTGGGAATTAAACTCTATTTTCATACAAATGCTTTCTATTGTTTCAGTAAACCAATATGGTCGGTAGTTACATGAATGAGAAAACGTTCTATAGCTGTAATGGATCGACAAATAAAGACGCACTACAAGCATACGTTATCAAGTTGACATATTTATAGTCGGATTAATTGACTGTTTGAGGTATGGCTGAATTGAATACACAAGAGAAGATAAGAGTACGCTAGCTACAGTAAGCCCTCGACATCGTCAGTTTTCGATTTAAGGTTAAAATGTTTATCCTTAAGAGCGACTTGCTGTACCGGTCACCTATACCTATGCAAGATAGAAAAAATCGATTTTCTGAAAATTTGTCAGGAAGAAGGTTTTTACTAACTTGTTTTAAAACTGTAACTTTGAGGCTGTTTGGATTTTTATTTTCTTCTCCAGACGGCATTTTGTATTTTGCCCCTAAAAGAGCCAAACTCGGCCCTGAAATTACACTTTTTGCGAACGCTAGCAAACCAAATTATTGCGCGTAGCTGGAAAAGCTAACCCATCTTATTAAATATAATGTTTTAGTACTTATTTCGTGTTGTCAGATCCACATTTAATACGAACCTGAATTTTTAACTAATTTTCAAAATTATACGCTACGGTGATGTCGCGTCACATCCAAATTTAGGTCAAATTTATGGACCAAAAAGTCAATCTGGTACATGGATTTACCCCCCAAAACTATTTTTCTGGATAAACATATCACTTCATTTTACCTTTTATCGCAAATCTAGCTTGGGTAAATAAAACGCAAAAATTTGACAGCGTCTTGAAACCAGGCACTTGAGCTAATCGCTTTACATTTTGACCTTTCACGCTGCGATTATTATCTCGAACATTGACCCTGAAATGTTCGCCTGTGGGTCTTAATTCCGGTGAAATAGTTGTTTTAAGCCTCCAGATATCAGCTATTGTAATTTAAACACAGTTTCTAGCCGCAAACGAGTATATTTAGCAAAGGCTTATTTTGAATGGCCTAAAACATTTGGCGGTTAGCGAGCACAGACAATGCACGCAACAAAATGTCGCTTTATAAATCGTTATCAAGAAAAATCTTTAGGAAAACTAGAAGAATAAATAGTTGAATAACTACCTGGAGTTATTTCTTACCTTAATCTCGCCTATCTTGATAAGAAATGGTAACATTGCTGCGTTCTCATTAGTTGTTACTCTCTCAGCTCGGCCAGGTTCAGATCGTTTCATTTGCGAATTATTATCTCGCCCCATACTCCACGAGCTAGTGAGATGTTCCTTTGCCACTGATACGAAATGGGTGCATGTGGTCTACATTTTTCCATTTCTGTCCTACTCATTACAATCGCAAGCTGAAACAAGTCCACTTAAAGCAGCTATGTGTTCTGCCTTGCGTTTGTTATTAAAACCGCCTTCCGTTGCTAAGTCAAAGTAGTTGCCAATACAATACAGAGCATAGCAATGTTGAGCTGCTTCAGCCGCTTTTCTTTGTACAGGGCACAGGTGTCTAGGTTCCGGGGGGTACTCTCAGAAAAAATTGGGTGGGGGTGTGCGGCGCGCTTCCTGAAACCCTTTCCCTATTTCAGACGAAAATCTGCGATTTTCCCTACCCTATTTCAGACCTGACAAAAAAATTGATACCCTATTTCAAACCTATTTCACGTACACAGTTGGCATAAACATAATTAAAAGACAAAAAAGAAGAGCTTTTGTTGATGTTTTATCGGCTAAAGATGTAGAAGTAGCTTTTTCTAAAAAAACATACCGAATTCAAGACTAGAGTGCACAAACCATATCCTATTTCAGACCAAAATGGTCAAAATTGATACCCTATTTCAGACCGAAACGGCTACAAAACCATACCCTTTGGGGCCGCACATACGTATACCCCCCCCCTCCAGGGTCTAGGTTGTCATATACAATTGGATACAGCAATTGTACTTCTTGAAGTATGGTATTTGCTGCTGCTCTTCTGCCACCGTGATATCTGGCACTGAAAGATCACCTTGATCATAACGACATTTCGCCGCCATTCTAGAAGAAAAAAAGAAGACTGCACTTGCTGCGTGGCGAGATACTCGTCTCTCTTGAACAGCATCAAGCCATCCATTTTCTTGGCAAATCTCATGTCTCGGGCTACATTAATGGGACCCTTTTTTTTGGCCGGCTGCCTGGCCAAGGTTAAATTATTTCTCCCCAGTATTTCTTCTGGGTATCACTGAATCGAGTGAACTTTTTGGTTGTCTTCGAGGCCCACCCCTCGGGTAAAGTGTTGGCGCTTACTTAGATGTCTCCTTGTTCAAGCACTGTCAAGACTGCTTCACTCGACCATCGGCTAAAAGGGCCTGGTATTTCTTTTTAGCCAAGTCCAACAGAGTGCATCTCTCATGCAACATCTTGCATTGACCCAAGCAATAGGTGCTTTTCCAAACCGGAATGCCTCTGGTACATTTTGACACATCCTTCATTTGGGTACGTAAGGAGTTCACTTGAGAACTTCTCCCCACAAGTGTGGCAAAACCACATGAAGCCATTAAATTACAATTTTTAACTTTAATATAAACGCAGGATTCTCCGGTTACGTATGTTGAAGACAAGTAAAACCAAATCCGACGTTAATTTGAAAGGCGAAAGGATACAACGCTTTTTACAAGAAAATATTAATCGCGCTCAAAACAAGACAGCTCCAAAACACGTGCACCGCAATTCTGCGAGATTTGATACCAGGAAGTGCACACCCGTTATCCCGAGAAAATGAGCTTGTTGAAATAAAAAAAAAACAGCGACAAAACAATCATTTGCAAAAAACAAACAACCAAACAAATAGTAAGAATTTGGACGCTCTCACGTGACCTTAGCATTCCTGTGACCGTGGTTTTGTTTGTAGCCTGGCCGCTGAGAATGTTTCGAACAAGCTATGAAGACGCAGCCATGTTACCATTTCTTATCAAGATAGGCGAGATTAAGGTAAGAAATAACTCCAAGTATTTATCTTTTGCTACACCCAGAAATAATAAATATCTCACCCATGTGTAGCTTTCAAGAGGCGGAACTGTCTAGTGGGGATTCATCAGCCGCTAGGAACTATTATAATAGTACTTAACAGAATTGGCGGGTCAACACGGAGGTTGTGAAAGTGTAATTGTAATACCGACACCGACTGACGATAACCGAAACAAAACGAATCGAATCATCCATTAGCTTGGGTATCCTGTGTCAATGGTTAATATGTAATCCGAGTGCTTCGTCACGCCACGAAAAGTACCTTAAAGACGTCAGCAGCAATGTTACCATTTCTTATCAAGATAGGCGAGATTAAGGTAAGAAATAACTCCAGGTAGTTATTCAACTATTTATTCTTCTAGTTTTCCTAAAGATTTTTCTTGATAACGATTTATAAAGCGACATTTTGTTGCGTGCATTGTCTGTGCTCGCTAACCGCCAAATGTTTAGGCCATTCAAAATAAGCCTTTGCTAAATATACTCGTTTGCGGCTAGAAACTGTGTTTAAATTACAATAGCTGATATCTGGAGGCTTAAAACAACTATTTCACCGGAATTAAGACCCACAGGCGAACATTTCAGGGTCAATGTTCGAGATAATAATCGCAGCGTGAAAGGTCAAAATGTAAAGCGATTAGCTCAAGTGCCTGGTTTCAAGACGCTGTCAAATTTTTGCGTTTTATTTACCCAAGCTAGATTTGCGATAAAAAGTAAAATGAAGTGATATGTTTATCCAGAAAAATAGTTTTGGGAGGTAAATCCATGTACCAGATTGACTTTTTGGTCCATGAATTTGACCTAAATTTGGATGTGATGCGTCATCGCCGTAGCGTATAATTTTGAAAATTTGTTAAAAATTCAGGTTCGTATTAAATGTGGATCTGACAACACGAAATAAGTACTAAAACATTATATTTTAATAAGATGGGTTAGCTTTTCCAGCTACGCGCAATAATTTGGTTTGCTAGCGTTCGCAAAAAGTGTAATTTCAGGGCCGAGTTTGGCTCTTTTAGGGGCAAAATACAAAATGCCGTCTGGAGAAGAAAATAAAAATCCAAACAGCCTCAAAGTTACAGTTTTAAAACAAGTTAGTAAAAACCTTCTTCCTGACAAATTTTCAGAAAATCGATTTTTTCTATCTTGCATAGGTATAGGTGACCGGTACAGCAAGTCGCTCTTAAGAACCACCTTAAGTTTTTGAAAACTCTGACTAAATTTCGTCCCACGATATTTTAAAAATGTTTCTTAGCATACTGTAAATTGGAGCTCAATAATAAAAAAATATGGGGGTCGTCGAGCTCGTAATTTTTCATATTACTAAAAGCATAAGTTAGGGGACTTTCTGACAGGTTATACTATTTCTATGTCAACCTTTTATGCGAAAAATTGTCATTTCTTGTTTATCAATAATTGGAAAATTTTTTCATACAGTACCAAATGATACTATCACATGTACTTTGATTTATCAAAGTACATGTGATGAAAAGTGCTGGACACTGGGCGAGCCACCATAAATGAAAGAAAACAATTCAGTACATATCAAAACGTATGCTTATTTCAGGAGGATGGCTTCTCGTGGCGAATTTTCTAATGGTAAGTTCTACTCCTCCCCCTGGCTGGACCTGTTGAAGACAACTGCAGCGGGATCAGAAATTGTCACAATAAATTAAACGAATGGGTATCACCGCAGGTTCTATGAAGCAGCTGAGAGATCATTTGTCTTTCACTCAGCTGAGGCTCCACTGTAGCAAACAACAGGGAGGAACGTTCCACGAGACCACGGTCGCTAAAACCACCGATGAAGCTGTGTTCCAGTATCTCAGCGAACAGACTCAAAACCTGCCTTCCGCCTGTGGATTATTTCAGAAAATGGACGACCATAACTCTCATTTGTCTGCTTTGGAATGTCATCGGTGGGGAAAAGATGGCTCGGGAAAAGA
>JAEMWC010000597.1:225000-235000 GCA_016490735.1 Pachyseris speciosa
TGGCTTCCATGACGTCACGTGCAAACCAGAAATTCAAGATTTCAAGCATAAACGACACCAGGAACAATCGAAGGAAGGGTAAGCAAATAATGATATATTTTTTTAATAGACACATTTGTAAAAATGACATTTAGATACCACTGATTATAAAGGTAGTTTCTAATACAAGTCAGATTACATAAAAAAAATATATAAAGGCTAGAAGCCAAATTTGCAATCGGCAGAAATTCACTCATTGTTACCTTTAAAAGAATTGATTTTCAATTAA
Source organism: Pachyseris speciosa (assembly GCA_016490735.1). Classification (NCBI taxonomy): domain Eukaryota; kingdom Metazoa; phylum Cnidaria; class Anthozoa; order Scleractinia; family Pachyseridae; genus Pachyseris; species Pachyseris speciosa. The sequence continues at coordinate 225,269 of JAEMWC010000597.1, forward strand.
AAGCCAGCCAAGAGTATCCTCACAGCAATCGAAAGCAAAAAGATTCGGCAGCGTCTCATTATAATTAAAATGTATTTCAGTTCTTTTTTGAATTACGATTATTGTAAAGCGCCATTGAGCTCATGGAAATGGCGCTATGTCAATTCTTGTATTATTACTATTATTATTATTGTTATTATTATGCTAAGAAGAAACATATACACGAATAAAGCAAATCAAAGTTGTTATGGAACGATTTTCGAAAACTCGAGCTGCAAACTGAAACTTTCAAGCCAGTTATCCAAATTTACAAAAGGATCCCAAAGTGATGAGACATCAGTGAAATTAGGTCCAGTTTTTAAAATAACGTTTCATGAAATATGTAGATAAATTACCGCCATTTCGACAACTGAAACGCTCTTCAGTTCCATGCCGTAAGCTCGGCTGTTGAGAGGCTAATCTCATTCCTGGCCTCGTTTACAATGTAAAAACTTGGAAACAATGTTTTAATAAATCTACTATCACATGAAAAATCAAAATAGCCAAAATTATTGCACGTTTAATCTTTTTTTTTTTCGAGCAAAGGTCGAAGCAGGAAAACAGCTTTTACTTGAGGAAAAGTAAAAACGAAGAGAGTTTCTGAAGCGTTTCCGTAAAGAGGAAAGCATTATCGAAAACTAGTGAGATGCTTTTACCTCCAACTTCTTAGTACAGGTGGCCGCGCACTGGTTCAGGACTTTTCCTGGGAAACGTCATAAGCATTCGCGTTTAATACGTCTCTATATTTTTTTTAAATTTCCCCGAAAGTCAAAACATTTTCTACATTTATATAATATGCTCTTGCTATGGGAAATTTCGCTTGAGGCTTTTTTCTCTTTTTACCGGAAACCCAGTCAGGTGAGTAAGACATTTATTTTGAGTTATGCCAATAACGCCAAAAATTATCCATTACTACATGAGTGGAAACGCCCCCAATATCTCGGCTGTAAGATAATTGAGAATTTAAACCATACAACCCTCTGTTTAAAGTGGTGAGGTGATATTTTCCAAATTTCAGAAGATCTAAAGACACCAAGAACATCCAAAGGAAGGGAATTTAATCCCCAAAGGTATGTATTTTGTATACATCAGTTAGTTGTAATCGTTACTTTAAGTATAAATCTACTAGCGTGCTACCACGAATGCTGTTCTCTGATACTAATACACTACTTGCTAGCTTATCAGTGATAGACAGTTAGTAGCGGTTGTCAACAAAATGACGGTCGCTTCTTTGCATTTTCGAGGTGCCTGCCAGGAGCTCGAGGATTTAGATAATTCACTTGTTTAGTTTTGAACGGCTAGTAGATTTATACTAAACAATAACACTATTCGCTCAGTTGATTTCTTTGCGTAATAGCCGATTTGAGCTGCGCCCTCATAGTCTCATTGTTAAGTATAGTTGTAGCAACTTAGAAGCGTACCTCGTCAGAAAGATAGAGGGAGAAATAAAAACAAAATTAAATAATAATACAATTTCGAAAGTATGAGCCAAAAAGGAACCGGCATTTATGACAAAATTAACTGAACTTGGGAAAGGCACGGCTACAATCAAATTGGTTATAATATACTTTTCTGTTCAAGCACACGCGCGCTTGGCGTCGAGAAATCAGTACAACTTCTAAAAAGTGTACATTTAGAACTTCTGCTATATATTTCGAGAATTTCAGTCGTCAATTTCTTTCAACAAAGCTTTCAGTTTCCACTTTTAATTACATTATTGGTTGTACTAACAGCTGAGAAATCGTCAAGAAGAAACTGGCGAACCCTATCAGGGTTTATAAAGGGATTACCTTTGTGTACAGCGCAAAAGTAAAAGGTAATAGGTTTTCTTTACTAAAGATGGTTATGCTATAGAGAGTGTAATGTAGTTAATAAAGACCTCCTTCCTCGCACAGCTTCGGGTGGTACGGGTGCTTTATTTTACAAGGAAACGTGATAAGAGAACCTACAAGCTGTTGGTGAATGTTTTAAGCTGATGGCATGCAAAAACTGAGATGTGACGACAATCATCATATCATCATCATAATAAACTTTATTTAAACACGGTATCAATTCATATGTACAAATAAAATATGCTCTGAATATGCTCTTCAATCGAACCGAGTATTTACAATTAAATCCTACAGTAAAAGTATCACTATGTATAATAATAAATTAAAACTACAATGTGGAGCGATTACTTTGAAAACATCAGATTGTTGTTAAAAATAGAAATGCTTTGCCGGCAGGGATTCTTTAAGAGAATTCAAAGTTGTTAGATTTTTAGCTTGAGTTGGTGGGCTGTTTCAGAGTTTTGCACCACGATAGTAAAATCTACTTTTCCCTGCTTCAGAAAGGGGCCTGGGAATGAACAAATTGTGAGACGAACTCCTTAAATTGTGGGAATGAACTTGAGATGTATGTTTGAAAATCTCCTGAAGGCGTGTCTTGTACATGGCAACCGCTAACTAATTTGTACGTATATTCGAACTGTGGATTAATGAATGAATATGTGATTGATCATCGCAGTTATGAACACTACTTAAGCAGTAGTGCAAATAAAGCCTGAAAAAAAAAATTCAGGATTGTACGTGATTCAAACCCACGACCTCTGCGATACCGGTGTAATGCTCTACCAACTGAGCTAACAAGGCAACTGAAACAAATGAACAAATGAACTAAAATAAATGAACAAATGCACAAATTACTATGAATATATGAAAATCATGTATGTGAACTGCGGATTAATGAATGAATATGTGAATGATCATCGCAGTTATGAACACCACTTAAAGCAGTAGTGAAAATAAGGCCTGAATTTTTGCTTACAATTTTTTAGGCTTTATTTTCTCTACTGCTTAAGTAGTGTTCATATTTTGGTATTGTCGCCGTTTGTCTGCCTGTTCTAATTATATTCTAATTATAGTTAAGAACATTTACGGCTTCCACTTTCTCTAGTTAAACCTGACGTCCCGCAGGCTTAGGTGCTAACTTTAGTTAGGTCGTAGATGTGTCCCCAACCGGCAATTAAATATACATAAGCTTTTTTACATTACCGCAGGAATAGGACGAATGTGGCTCTACCTGACAACAGTTTTGATTGCCAGTGTCTGCTGCGTGGAAGGAACAGGTTTGTTCAGACGTTACCTAGCCCGCATGCGTGAGGCAGGAATTAAGGGAACATTAGGAAAATCGGATTATTGTGTAAAGCAAAAGGAACGAGCATGAAGGAAGAAGAAAAGCTGCAGCTGAAGCAGTCACGCCTGTTTTTGTCATCGAGTTGTTTCGTTGTTGATGGAGATCCGCTATTAGTTAAAAAAGTATTACAGTTAGATCTGACCACGTTCACAACAGCGATCGCAGGTCTATATAAAACTAAAATAGTTGTGGCTGGTTTCCACCAGGTCTGACGTACGTGCGAATTTTCGAGAAAAGAAAAACGTTTTGTAGCCGATGACTCATGGAAACCCGGGGTAACTCTGTTCTCGTGTCCCTGGTCAAAAGACTATCCACTCTTGACAGAATGAGCAGGCATTTGAATAACAGCGTCGGGGAATTCTCTAATTTTCTTTAGAATCTATGAAATTTAATTACCAGTCCTATTTGTCAGAGTTCATAAAGTTGCTAACTTTACTAAGTTGAGCAAAATAAACACGCTTTTGCTTCTGAAGCTACATCGGTTCATAAAATTAATCCTTTCTAAAGCTTTTTCTTATGTTTTAAAGGACAAGGCAATACTGAAGTCCACAAGTTGGCAACAGCTAGACTTGATATTCCAGGTAGATATTTTACCATTTCAATATTTAAGATTACACGGTGAATAATAATAATATAATAATAATCACTTCATTTAAGTCTCACATGTATTTAGCCGAGCACAGATGCTCTACTAATTGGAGAGACTAAATCAAATCAACTCTAAATAAATCAAATCAAATCAAAGATCGTAACAAATAGTTGAACCCAGAAGTTGCTTTATAAGGTCGGGAGGTAAAGAACGGTTTTTTAGTTACAGGAAGTGTATTCTTTCGAAAGGACTGTGTTGGCAATCACTCAGTCAATTCTATGCGTGACAACCCCTTCTCTCTGCATTTGAGGGGCTTTGTAGTGTTTCTTCTGATAACTGTTCAAATGCTCGATGGTGTAGTTGGCCAATATATGTAGAAAACCCAACCTGGGGTAAAACAAATTTGTGCAAAAGCCTCATCCGTCCGTGGGATAATACCCTATTAGTATTTTCTTAACAAATGAGCCAAAAGTCTAATTTTGAACTAGGAATATAGATGACTGAAACTGTGTCAGTACAAACTTTTAACGTCATTTACTTATAAAACTATCAAGGTGTCTATATCGTCTTCTGTTTTATGGTGGGTTTTCGAATTCCGCCGTGTTTTTGCCCTGAAATCGTCGTTCAAATTTCCCGCTTGAGCCACGCCCATCAAACTTGATCGAGCTAGTAAGGGGCATGAGTCTATTCCTGATTTGACGTCACAAACTGGTTTACATCTCATTAAGTCTTTGTGAACATGCATGCAAAGCAGTCTGTGACGTCAAATCAGGAATAGCCTATGCCCCTTACTAGCTCGGACAAGTTTGATGGGCGTGGCTCAAGCGGAAAATTTGAACGACGATTTCGGGCAAAAACACGACGGAAATTTTTTAAAAACTTTCTTGAAGATATATCTACTCCTTATGTACATATCAGAACCAAAATAATATAGAAGACGATATATACACTCTAAGCTGCTCTGTGTCTGTTTTTTTTTTTACTTTAATTTTAGATGACAACGAAAACGATTTTTTATGACAACTTTCACTCTAGACCCTGCCAGCTGCTAAAAACAGTAGCATCCTTGGCATAAACGCCTTTTGAACTAACCGTAATTTCTGCTATCACGCGTAACGTCAACCAAGTGAGGATGTGCGGAAACATGAGGGAGGGGGCAGGGGAAGGGAAGTACAAAAAGAGTGCGCGTGGGGAGGGGTGCCTCCTTCAAGAAATCAAATAGAATCTGGAGGCGATTTTGCTGAGGTCAAGTACTAAAATAGTGAAACTAAAAAATTGACAAATACAATATTCCTACCACTGAGACAACCCGATAATAGATTACGACCGACAAAATGACAAATACACGGAAGGATGATCACGCATAGAATTATTAATTTACATACTCAGGTTGCCCAGATGTCAGAAGTACAAGCGTTAGTCTTGTACAAAGGGTGAACACCGAATGAATGTCTGACTTACTTAGCTGTTGACACATAATAGCTGATTGAAAAATGATGAAACATGAATTTAAAACAGTGGTAAACACCTGCATCCAATTGAACTACTTTAACCTGTTATCACAGAACCCTTGCATGTGACATTGTCAGTATTCTCTGGCCGTCCTAACCCGGAATGGCAAATCCTACCGGGTACCCAAAACTACACGGCTATAAAGCAACTTCTAGAGTCGGCTAGAGACGGTGGTCTGGTGTATCCTCCAGAGAAGATGCCCATGAGGCTTGGTTACAGGGGATTTCTGGTGAAGGGAGCAACTGCAGTAAAAGACCAGAAAGAGTTGATTTTAGATCCAAAAACGGTGAATTTACAGAAGATGTTATTACAGACCATCCCCGATAAAGTACTATCCAAAGCGGCCAAATACAGTGTATCCTTGGAATTTGGCAAAGGTACTCTAAGTGACAACAGCAAAACGAAAAGGGCTGCTCCTGCATATGCTCCAAACAACTGGAATATCAATCCTCGGACCAAGGCTTTAAACAACTGCTACAACTACGCAAATAACAAAGTCACAGATACTTTTGCATTGCCTGGCAGTGGAGCAGGACAGCCTATGGTGGATCCCGTCCGGACGAACAACGTGAAGGCAGCAGCCATACGGGATGGATTGTGGGAGTTGCCGGAAGAGTGGGTACCGCCCGTAATAGGTACGGTTTCTGTTGAGGCAATCCCACCTTCACGTAGACAGAACAGCCATCTGGTAGCTCTTTTTGTAGCAGAAGGTCCTGTAAATGGTAAGTACGACTTGATCACGGTCGCGTTAACAAATGAAGCCGAATAGGCATCCTTACAAATAGATACTTCGAGCGATCGGAAATAAGTCTGGGACTGAACATAGCTATTAATATTTAGGGTTTTCAATTTTGTCGATAGAATTCTGCTTACTTTAGTACCAATTAAGCATAACCCGTGAATAAATGCTGGAAGAATGGACTAGATGAAAACCTTGAAAAACGATTTACCCATTATACGATGCTAATCGTAACATTGGCAGTCGTTAACCACGTGAAAGCTGACTCACAATTACTCCACCTAACCAACGTTAAGTTTCTAGCAGTACGCAGCACGTTTGTCACACGGATCTTAATGGCCTCAGCTCCCACGAGTCTCCTGCAGCTCAGTGGTAGAGCAACTGAACTAGTATAAAGCAGGAGGGGGCTAGTTTCTAAAGAAACTGTGGTGCTCCGTCGATGGACGAATATTGACCACCGTACAGGTTTTCGATGAGCTGACTTTTCGAGCGTTAGCCCTTCGTCGGAGCGAATCGAGGAATTGTGGGTTGTGTGTGGTTTATATACAGAATATGGAGCAACGCTATTGGTGGTAACATGGAACGTGAAAACAGGAACTAAATTAATCGAATGAAAAGCGCTCGTTGAAATCGTGGGGATTAAGAGTGCCGATTTGAAAGATCAATTTTTGCTCGAGACTTTTGCGGATTTCCATGGTACCTTGATGTAGGGAAAGGCCGGAGATCGACATGTGCTGTTTGGAATGGCTAGGGATATTAAAATGCCGAGCGACTGGTTTGGATGCATCATTGTCATCTTTCTCAACATCACGTAGATGTTCTCGGAATAGGTCACCTAGTCGTCTTCCTGATTCGCCGATGTATAACTTTTTGCATAATGTACAGGTTATGCAATAGATTATATTTGCGGAGGTACACGTGAAACGATCAGTCATCTTAACAGATCGCTTAGGGCCCGATATTTTGTTAGCGTTTTGAATAAAAGGACAAGTTTTGCATCGCGAGCGCGCGCATTTAAGAACATTAGGTTGTTCAGTTGTTTTCAATGCGCTTCTGATTAGAAAGTTACCTACATTTTTGCCGTGTTTGAATGAAATCAGTGGTGGTTGCGAAAAGATTCTAGGGACAGACGGCTATGCGGTCTAACATATTTTAAAGGCCCATTTTCACCGTTGATCAAACGCGGTCGTTTGTTTTCTGAATTCGCGCTATTGTTAAATGATGCCTCTGATTTCATCACATCTGGGTGTCACTTGTGCGGCTCCGCAAAGTAAAAGACTACAAATTCAACTTGCATATTTCTTCATTGAAACCGAGAACAATGCGTTGACAGGTTTAAAATCGAAACAGTAAAGTATTGAACCATCAGTTATTGATAAAACTCGCTGATAATGTACCGAGGATGATGACAAAATATTCACGAGAAAAACATTTATTATTTGTGGTAATGGTTTCCGATTTGCCATAAGAAAAATACTCATACGTTATCATTCAATTATCCTGTCCTTTCGCTTTATACTGTGTTCAAAGTATAGCGGTCGACCATGCAACCTCGTTCCCAGGGTCTCTCCTGCGGATTCACAGAAGGAGGAAAATGTTTCATGAGCTCCACATTAAAACACGGGGGAAAACTGTAAGCAACACAAACACCTAGCGGTTTAGTCCTCATTGATCACGGAGATCTCATCTCGGCGAGAAAAAAATTAATTATCACGCAGTTTAGGAAAGCTGCGAACTGAACGTAACGCAAGAATGCCCGATAGGGCATGAATATCGCAGTCGATAAAGAGAAGTAGCGACGAGTCAGACTAATACTGTCTGAAGCCGCAGAACCCCTTACACAAAAAAACCTTGAGATAAAAACATTAAACATGCGGAAAATGGTTATTCAGACACGCATAATTTACTCGCCATCAAATCAGTTTTCAGAATCGTAGTAATTCAGCTCCAACAAGCTCAGCGAATTCTTGAAAGTTCCAAACACGAACAACGAGTTTCTTTTGGTCCTCTTTGAACCCAACTCTTGTATAAAACAACGCTGCGAAGTGACCGTTACCGTGTTGCCAAACTGACTCTTCTAATAGGCCAAAATTTACAAATACATACAAACTGATAATAAAAAAAAAAAAAAGAAAAAAAGAAAGGATAGGAAGGAAAAAGAATAAAGGGAGAACATATTTACGGCCATTGATTTGGAGATTTTTTTCACGATGTAATGAAACAAGGGCGATGAAAACAAGGGCTTCGAAGGTCTGAGTACTGATTTCGTATTACACGAAATTCAAGAATTAACTGTCGCGGCGCGCGATGCATCAAGGGTGAAAATGGGCCTTTAAACGAGCAAGGCCGGAGGAAAAGTTTGACCGGAGGGGGGCCCGGGGGACTTCTTAGTAATAGGCTAATAGGGATGTGCCGCCGGATGGGGACGCTTTTTAACGACTGGATTGACTATAATGGGGTTGCATTTTCAATAGAGTTACTAGAATGGGTTGCACATTTTTGGGATTTGGGGGTTAAATGTACCAGAATGTTTGTACAGTAGATGAAAAGTTAAGTATTCTACACTCCGCAGTTTAACAAATGTGTCAATTGATTTTAGGATGACCTACTTAAAAGGCCTTACAATGTAGATGCATAAACAGAAAGTGACTAAAATGGGATCACGAAAATTACATTTGCCCAACAGTGATTGAGATGAAGTCTATCTTTTGTCACAGAATAGACTATAATGGGGTAGGGGTTCTAAGAGGCTAGCGGCACATACCCAGCAAAAATTTACCCAAGTACCTCGCCTCCCCCTCGCTCCCCACACCCCCCCCCCCCCCCTCCCCTTCCTCGGGAAGTTTGACCAAAGGACAGATGCTCGTCAATATAAACAGAGAGGTTTTTAAGGTTTTTAAGCGACTTTCTCACCAACTTTTTAGGCCCTGGTGATTTCCACTGGTACCGGTTAGATAACAACGGGTACTGGTCTCACAAAATAGGAGATGAAGATGTTACAGACAGAGATGACCTTGGAAATCGCATGAGGGATCCAAGAGCAGCTGCCATCCCAAATTTTCCTCCGTATCAATTTGTTTGTTTTATGACAACTAACCCTGCAGAGGTCAAAATTGACTAATCAGCAATATTTGCTCCAGAGATTGTGAGGTTATGATACCATCATCATTAGTTCACTGACTCTGCAATTACGATTTATTTGAAAATGCCGTAAAAGCTCAATTAAGGCGCCCGTCTCTATTAAGCCCTCTTCTCTAATAAGCCCCCCGTTTGGAAGTCGGTTTTTGCAATAAGCTCCCCCCACCCCATCTCTAATAGGTCCCCTTCCCCTTTTGGGACACGAGATTCCCTCCTATTCCCTATTAGGAAATCAACTTCATGCGGTCCAGTTGGTTTCTTTTCAAACAAATATACACTCAAACACATAATACTGTTTTCTGCTCTTTATTAAACTATTTTAAGACGAAAACGGTGTGTTTGAGATTTGAAATAAGCCTTCCCTCTCCATTAAGGCCTCCTCTCTTACAAGCTCCCCGTTAATGAGGACTGACCGGGAGTTAATAGAGCTTTTACGGTATGTAATGCTATAAAAGCAACTTGCTAAAGTCGGGGCTAAAAAAAATAGACGCAAAGACTTTTCTTTACTAGTGAACTGCATGCGCTGAATGATATACTGTGTAACATTAATAAAAAGAAT
>JAEMWC010000597.1:240000-242500 GCA_016490735.1 Pachyseris speciosa
AGGAAAAGATGATGATGCTTAATTTAGATCCTGATAAGCCAGACCATAACGAGAGCAGCAATTGGTCTTCTCTGTATATCTGTAAAAAATATGAGGACATAATTACTGTTAGTTCTTCCTTTTATACAAATTGTCTACAGAACAGTGTCCATCATCAGTCTTGTGGGAGAATTAGTTTTTATGAAATTGTATTTTTATTAACACAAATTCTGATAGTCAAAAGTTAATACATGGTTGCATTCCATATGATCATCACTGAACACTGATGATATGTGCATAAAGATGAACTTAATACAAGAGTCAGTAGAATGACAGTCAAGTGTTTTGAATTGATCCATTGACCTTCCAGTGAAATTATGGTGTAATTTATTTTAGAACCCTTAATTTATAAATAGAAAAGCAACACTATCAATCTTTATGGTCTGGCTTATATCTAAATTAAGCATCAACATCTTTTCCTCCAGTGTATGCTCATGTCATACTCTTTAACTTGGCCAAGTTAGGCTAAAGCAAATCTTCAATCAATGTTATATTGTAGTATTATTTCGAGAGAACAGTTTGTTTTGATTTTACAGTTTTGCATTGTACCTGCACAAACTCACCTAAGGGCTTAGATATGCAGGTACCAATAAACTTAATTTAAATGTTTGGGTACAACAGTTGTATATTTAGGGCTAGTATATCGGCTCACTTCTGAGCATTCCTCTAGATCAGAAAACTGTACAGGTCTGTACAGCATAAAGAGTATTACTTTACCATAAATAAATAATCTTTGACACAAGCTCACATCAAGCTTACGTCAGATTTATCCGAAAAGGCCATTTTTCGCCGTTCGCTAATCCAAAATATAAAATCACCTCAATTTTCAAAACTCCGTTGAAAATCAGCTGGTGGAAAGACCTCTTTTACTGTCCCAAAGTTTTATGATAATATTCCGTGAAAACTTGCATAACTTTATAACCACAAAACTTCGCTTCACAAGAAAGTGGAGTTGCGAGTATTTTAGCGGGTACAAAACAGTAAACGAATGTAGAGTAATATGTGCATCACACCGTACATACCGGGTCTTCGATCAGTACTCGTGTGCAACACGCTAGACGCCATGTTTTTCCACTGAAAACGTCGGCCTTTTGAACGACTAAAGTAAAGCGCCAACCATTTTTTGGCGTAAATAAACCACGTAGAGTCAAAATAAAGTAAATATGACATACACTCATCGTGTAAAACTTTTGGGGGGCGATGAAAGAAGAAAGTTACAGTGAAGTTTTTTGCTGAGTTAGCACTTTGAGAGGAAAAAAGCATTGACGCCAAACAAGCAAAAACAATACAAAAAATACGCGGAAATGAAAGCATAATCAAGAAAATTGTAATAGTGATATTCGTATGTAGCTAATCACTTTGTGTCGCTGACTTGATAAGCAATCGACCAAAGATCTCCGTGATCCATGACTTGGCAAATATTCATAAGTTCGCTGTTCGCAAACACTGCTGAATCTCCCCGGTGCAAAACAATAATCACCGGAGCGGAACTATTTTTTTAGGTCTGGAATTCCATGTCACTGAAAAGAGAACGGAAAGCCAACGTTGACAATGGTAATTTGATTCTGGGGGACGGTCAAAAGTTTGAGCAAATTGCCATCGAAGTTGAAGCAAAATCAGGTCTAAGCAAAAACATTTCGTCTAAACAGAGGCGTATATCTCACGATCGCTTTAAGATACAAGATTGCCCTTCTAGGTAGGAAAAATCTAATGTCTACACACTCACCTCTATTTTTTGTCCTCTAGTATGAGCTTCGTGATGTGGAGTGATCCCTTGGTAAAATCCCTTGACTTGGCGCCTTTTTCCTTCCACAGCGGAACTTTGATCAATAAAATCTCGAGACCGAATTGAACCACAAATACCTTAACGGGTCACGGTGTTAGTGCTATATGTATACATGACGTTCTCGTTCATTTCTTTCTATGGAATCCACTTGTAGGCGTAGATCCTCGAGTCAAAACTTCTCACAGTGAGCTCGAGACAACAAAATGGCGGACGAAGTTGTTTATTCCATCTCACCTGACGCATGTGCAGACAAAATGCCCCTCTGCTCTTTGATACTGGACATCCATCTTATAGCCAATTGACACCTGTCAAAACAAGGTATCTGCTGACCAGTGTCACGTGACCATATCGCAGGCTCAAGTTAAGACCTCATCGAGGTCAGCTGTTTTTTTGAAGTTGACCGATGACCAGGTACTTGCTTTCGATTGGATCTCAGGCTCAAGCCAGGTGTGGGACACCCAAACCAAATCGAGGCTTTTAAATTTTTCGCGCGCTTTCTGCGGCTCGTAATTTCACATTATTTTGAGCAAAACAACTTCATCTTCGATCGAAGTTTGTCTTTCGCGTAAAAAGCATAAAAATCAAGAACTTGTCAAAAGATACTCCGGAAGGTGAATTTTCAAGTGATGAAAGGAAGGACGAAAGATAATTCTCAGGAAAAGCTTCAAACTTGGA
>JAEMWC010000597.1:247500-265000 GCA_016490735.1 Pachyseris speciosa
ACAGCAGCCCCACTGATAAGAACCTAACTTAAAATTTTAGCCTTAATAGGTTCTTATGTGGAGGGGGCTTAAAATGAAGATTTTAGCCTAACAGGCTCTTCAAACCCAGGTTCTTATACGTGGGCTATTACTGTATTAAATAATATTGTTTGTATGGGAATTTACTTTCTCCCAATTATTCTCCAGTCATGCACTTTTTTTTATATCAACTTAGATGGATTCGCATGACAAAGTATTATTAAACTTGAAACTTAGAATTAAACTTAAAGTAAGCTCTTTCTCATCAATGTACACATCCTTTGGACTTCCTTCTCCTACATGCAGTCTTTCAATTATGTATGTTTGGATGACATTTGGCACTAATGTTTAATGGGATTTTTGATGTTTGTTGAAGTATGTTGTGCAATTTCAAATTGCATGGAGAAATGTGGGACTAGTCCTTACCTTTCTTGCAAAATAGAAAATCAAGTTAAGATGGCTAACACGGATTTCCAGCACTTTTGCTTTGGTCAATCATTACCTTAAATCCTCATGCTACATTGTTAATTACCTTGATAGTGATATCAACCAAATGCCCAATATATTATTTTCAAGTTGCTTAGTCTTGCACTTGGCTTGCCAGAAGAGCAGCTGGATTTCTTTTTGAAGACACTGTAGGTGCATTGATTGATGAGCTTAATGTCAGCAAGCAGTTTTTCGCGATAGCAAGGTCAAGAAGTAACTGATCAAAAGAAATATCTTGGTCTTAATGCATATCATCTAAATATTTTTTATTGATTTCCATGTATCTTTCTTTCACAATTTTTTGGAGGCATACATATATCCAGAGGATACACAATTTCTGATTTCCAACTGTCTCATGGGAGGCTTTGGATAACTGAAATTGTATTCATTATGAAGTGATGATCTGAATCACTATATATCTGATGTTGGATACTGATTCAAAATAGCATTCACCAGGCTTCTCCACCAATTTCTAGTGGCTCTAAGCCATAACTAAGTAGCCTACAGTTGAACGGGGAAACAGACCTGTCCTTAGGTATTGCTCTAAGATGTTAAGAAATGTTTTGTTTTAAAAATTTATAGATGCAAACTAGCGTTGCAGGTTCTTTTTTACACAAAGTATTAAAGATTATTTAAAAAAACCTACCTCAATATTTTTATAATAATAATAATACTCAATAGAACGCTTGTTTTTAGGAGGGGTGGGGGTCCAAATCCGTAAAGGGGGTTCATATCTGCTAGCAGTTCTGGAGTAGGGGGTCCAAATCTGATCCACAAGCAGATCTGGACTGGAGGGTGCAAATCCACGGGGGGTCCAAATCCACTGTTCCACTGGCTCAGATCACCTTTCCATACTATTTTTTACAGCATTGGGTGTGTAGCTTGAGTGAGGTCAGATGGGTGATATGACAAGCAGACTACCGGTATATGTAAATGCCAGTAGAAAAAGAATGCTTTTGGAGCTCCGCTTTTAGGCTTGGCTGAATATATATATATCACATATATAAAAATAAGTGAATCGTAATATAGAGTAAAAACTATGTAAAAAATCAATGAATCATAATATAGAGTGAAAATTATGAAAATAAGAAATCTCTAGTAATTCTTTACTAAGTAGGGGAGTAATTTAGAGTTAAAGCCAGACTCAACTATTTCCGCGGGTAGTTTATTCCATAGTCTTGTGGTCCTTGAGAAGAAGGAATAAAAACAAATGTTCTTTGTCGCCTTGTCTTGCCTATATCTATAACGATGACTCCCTCGAGTTCTAACTTCAGAATGAGGTTGTAGATAGCTATTTACATCAATATTATAAGAGTGAGGCTCTTACTCCTTTTAGTAATTTCTAGAATTAAGAAAATTTATAACATTTTGGTAGGGTCTGATGCGAAGACACTTGTTTTAAATCTTTGGAGTGACCTCAAAATATAGCGACACGATTGAATTCAAGTTTATTAATTAAATGGCGCCAATAGCAGATTTGAAGTAACAGCAACGGATGAAACTGGTGCTGTATTTCATCACTACCAGATGAAAACCTTTTCATCCTTTTCTCCCCATGCCAGCGATCGCGATCACGTGTTTTAACGTGCTTGCTTGAATATTCATCCTCCTGAATCAAATGGAGGTTACGTATTAACCGCTGGTCACAAGCAAGAATGAGGTAACCTTACCTCATTCCCTCTTGCAGGTCGCTAGTTTTATCCTCAGGAGGAAAGCCCCGACTGTAATGCAATTGAGAAATTATCTCTTTTGTTTTAGTATAAATGTACAAGTTGTGCTCCCACCAGAATTGCTTTTTAGCCTAATTTACACATAACACTATATATTTTAATATTGCTTTCGAAAAGTTGCCGTTCTACTCGCTGTTGTTGTTTGAATTTTCAGTCCTTATCGGTGTGTATTGTCGGGATACAGAGGAAAGCATACTTCGTGGCAACAAAAATCCTATTCAACTATTCAAACTGTGGTAGAGCTGAATAATACAGTTTTCTTTTTTGTAGGGAACGCGCACAGGATTTCAGTGTTATACGTATATACTCGGTCGAGATCGATTTCTATCGTGTGATAGCTGATGGGGGTGCAGCCCGAATCAGCTATCATGCATAGAAATTGCTAAACAAGTGAATTATCTAAATCCTCCTCGCAGACACTTCGAAAACGGAAGAAGCGTCCGTCATTTTGTTGACAACCGCTACTTAGTATATATATCTATCTATCATAGAATAGATAGCGAGTAGCCTAGCCAATCAGAGAACAGCATTTGTGACAGAACGCTAGCAGTTTTATACTAAAAAATGATAGTGAAAAGTATACCTTTACCAAAATATCTTTAAAGCAAAAGATACATGCAACAGAATGAACTAATATTTGCGTCCAGCTGCTAATGGTTTTATCGATCTCCTTTGTGCTTCAGCATAACAGTGTTAGTCAGTGTTTAACGGACAAAAATCTTCCAGAAGTCTCCGGTAGACGGACTGACACGAAAATCATCGCATTCCCATCTGCTGAACCATATCAACCAGTGATATGCAGAGACAACGAATGCAACGTGGTTATGCAATCCACGCGTATCAGCCCCTTGATGCCCCCATTTGCAGACACGATACTGGCCAATTTTCATATCCCCATTCGGTGCATTGTTTTGCGAGGCGAGAATTGTCATCATTCATTCGCTTAAACGATCCACAAGACGCTGGAAAGGTATCCGTATCTCCGGTGAAGTACTGGATCACAGCTTCTCCAGTGCAGTTGGTGACGGTAGCCACATGGAACGTACGTCTATTTGGTTTGCTGTAGTGGAATCGTATTTGAGCAAAAGGCAGGTGTTTCCTCAGCTGTTTCAAGGCGCTATTTGCGAGCATTAATTTGTTGCTTCCGAAGCTATAAATCTTGCGGTATGATGTCTCAGGTGTTAACCAGGGGAGTGAATTTTGGTTTTCAATCACAATGTTCAGGATGAGAAGCCAACCTCCTGAAATTCAAACACCAGTTAATTATCAAGAATCAGCCTTGTTATGTGATAACTGATTTTAACTTCACGCTTGTCGCCAAAACTCTAAACTTAAATCTTCACAAAGCGTTGTTGAATTTCAAATTACATAGTTGGAAAACATGGAAAAGTAAACTGTCAGAACGTCAGGGCTAAAATTGTCCACTGACACATTAACACAGAGAGACGTTTGACTGATGAACTATGAAAAGTGGTTGAGATATTTAGGTTAACCAATGGTATGAAATAGGTTCCAATAATTTCGTCGTTCGTCAAGAAAACTGCATAGTTTATCGCATGTGGGCGCATAGCTCACCAACCCTTGTCACAGGGTGCAGAGGAGTTCTGTTCTATCGTGCACGAGAAAGTTTCACCTTGTTAATTCCAAAATAAGTTTACATTTTGTACGAAAAAGATTTTCGAAATGAAATCTTTCTGATTTGTGAACGTTTTCTGCTTCCATATCGATCTTGTCTCCCTCATACGGTTTTCCTACTTGTTTACTTGCATATATCGCGTCAACTGACGCTGGCCGCGGGCGCATATGATCTTTGCCCGAAGGGCAACGAATAAGCTTCGGAAATCGGAAAGCGAAGCTTTCCGAACGAGGCACGAAGTGCCGAGTGAAAGAAGAATAAAGGGAGGAAACAAGCGTCACGTGACTAGTTCAATGTGAACCGCAATAACTGGTGACGGAAGTAGGCAGTGACCGGAAACCGCAGAGTAATCCTCCGTTGGGGAAGGATAAAAACATGGCAAGTTTGTCTTTCAAAAGGCCAGCTCCGCACAAGGAAAACCCACCGGAGGTAAAAAAAGATCGAAACCGTCCATCAGGGAAGCACAATAGACTAGACAGCCAGCAAATGCTAACAACACGTTTATTCTACGAGGTCACAACACATAGCTAACTAATAATTAGAACAATTCTCACGCTTCGACAATTCTAAGCAAACCTTCGAGTATCAAAGTCTCCTCCTTTTCTGAAAACGTCCGACGCATATGGGTCGAATATTCACTTGTCTATGACATGATCTCGAATATAGTGGTCTTCTCTTTCACCGAAGCCCGGGCACCGAAGACACAGCTAACCGCACGCTGACGAAGCCGACAAACAAACTGATCAACGGTCTCGCTGATTTCCTGTGCAATCTGCAGAAACATGTGCCTCTCAAACGGGACGTTTGCCTTTGGAACAAAGTAGTCATCAAGTGTTTGCGAAACCAGTGCTTCTAGCGAACCGACACCTAGAGAAACAGAAACGCTTCCAACACCTCCCGATTCGCTGGTTGAACCACTAGCGTTAGCTCCGCTCATCTCGCCGCCGCTTATAAACCGCCGTTGAAAAGAGAAAATCTCGACAAATACCTCCACGAAACCGCGAATGAAAAACAATGATCCTCGTCGCTAACTGTAGAATCCCGAAACACAAAAAGAGACCGCCAGCGAATACTTCCAACACATTTATTCTTTGAGGTCACAACACACTAAACGTCATTTCCGTCACCAGTTGTTGCGGTGAACATTGGACGAAAGCCGTTTCAACAGACTTCTTGTTTAATTTGGCTAAAAAGTGAAAATTCCAAACCATATACGAAAAATGAGGCCTTTTCATTGAATTTCATGTTAGTTACAGGGAATCGAAAAATTGAGCCTAAATCGGTTTCCTCCCTTTACTCTTCTTGTAGTGTAAGCCAACCGTTTGTAGCCCACAGTACTTTGGTCCGCGGTACATGCAAATAAATTGACATTGCGGAAACCGTACCAGAAAGAGACATGATCGGGGGATATAGAAGGATACGAAAGCAGAAAACGTTCACAAATCCAAAGGATTTCATTTCGGCAATCTTTATCATACAAAGTAAACATATTTTGGAATTAACAAGGTGAGACTTTGTCGTGTACGATCGAACAGAACACCTCTGCACCCTGTGCCCTTGTAACTGATTATGAATCCAGCAAGCCAGAAACAGTTTGGCTGCCCTGGGTTTTCTTGAAAGTGCTAGTTCTGATAGCTACTATATCAACCGTTCGAATGCTTAAGGAAACCTCCATGGTGCATGACGCTAAAGTCAGCGAGAATTCTTCTTACATCACTAGATGGCCATTGGTTACCTCCATCAGTTGTCATGTCACAGTAGACTTTCAGTGGTTTCCATTTCTCTCAGGGTCGATCCAGTACTCCCCATCGCCCGTGGAATCCCCAGACTCCAGAATGTCTTTGCAAGAGTGACCAGGATGAAAAGGATCCCAACCCTTCACAACTGCAGTTTAAAAACAGGAAGATGTTTATTGTTTATCAAAAAGTGACTATTTCTCGTAAATTTTGCTCTTTTTGAAGCTTGTTTGTGTTAACCGAGCAATAAATCAACAGCAACTACAGTGGTACCAGGTGTGTCTTGTCATTATATTTTCACAAGATGATACAAGGAACTGCGAATGCGAATTCATATTTACTGGTACTGTGCCTACGTTTTTCAAAATACGTGAATCCTGGACGTCGTCGCAAGTTATCTGGACTTGACAGCCTTTTCTGGTTACTTAACTCGCATGTCATGTTTCCATGGTTACCATCAGACTTGCTGTTGTACGATCGGCAGTTTTCATTTCTCAGGCATCGCATACCGCAGCCAAATGCGTCAGTGGAGCGAGTTTCCATCACATGTCCAACTAGTTTGAAACCTAAAAGAAAAATATCACAATGGTTTCAGAAGAAGTTGCACACTTAAGTAAAACTTTACACTCGTACGTAAGTTAAAGTAAAGTATAGTAAAGTAAAACTTTATTATTATTAAAGGGAAATTTGGTAATTAACAGAGACAGCGCACTTGGCGACGAATTTGTGTATACCTCAGGTATTCTGGCAACAAAAATGTTCCTTAGACATTTTGATTACGCAATAAAATTTAGCGAATGTTATGAAGGGATTATAAAGTACGTCGTGCACTCTGTTACGAGTATGCATAAAATTAAGGCAGAGTCATTGTTTTGGTGCAGCGTTTCTTTTCGGAAAAGACTAGGAATTAACTGTCAGAGTTATGAATAATCACGAAATTTCAATTTTTCTGATAGATTGCCTTCACGTACCATTAGAGCTCTAAAAGACGATTTTCAGATTGTTTTTGACGACATGAAAACATAGTAGGCCGATTTAATAAGGAAACGTTATTTTTGTTGTACAGACGAAAAGAATCGGTAAAACCTTTTTATCCACATATAGCTGATATCGTGATAGAACGGTAAAGGCAAGCAATTACGTGTTTGACGGCATACGAAAACACGGCTCTTATTACAGAAAGTGTCCAATGAGGGCTATCATGCGGGATTTGAGGGTTCTAAAGACTTTTGTTCATGCAGTCCGCGTCATAATGAATTTTCTTACCTTCGCGAATCTCAAAGAACATTTCCATTCCTAGGCTGGAGTCTGCAAAGACGAGAAACACTACCACATTGCCCGGCCAGCATAGCTTCTTTGTGCTCATTTTGTACGGATGACAGCTTAAAAGTTTCTTTTTCTCTCAATCTGCTGCAAGATGGTACATCTTATGCTCTGTCTTGAAATTATAGCGGAAAGTGGTATCAACATCCCACCGGCGTAGGACACAAATATAGCTCTGTCCCCGAAGACAATCGAACCGGCGTTGTTCTTCTGCTGACAGAGAAAGAAAGAACGCGTATATTTAATAACAACCAGACCACAACATCAATGACGCCGCCAAAGAAATCTTCCTCGGCAAATATGATTGTCCGTGTGAGCAAAACGCTTTCAGCCGATCTGGTCACATGATGTGATAATTGATAATGAAAATATATAATACACAAATGACAATAGCAATCAGCTGTTAAGAGAAAAGAGATCTAATATCCTTCTTTCCAGCAACAACCTCGCAAAATGCATCTGGCCTTCCTTTAGCTTCCCTTGTCCACAAAAAAAGTAATAAGCGCAACGTTATCGTTTTATTGTGATTTCGCAGATAAATGACAAAAATAAAATTGAGTCTGATGACAGATACCGATGAGCGGTCCTTATCATGACTAACAGTGAAAATAATTAAAGCTTGGAAAAAAACAGGCAGGTAGAGCACTGTACCGTTATCGCAGAGGTCGTGGGTTCGAATCCCGTGCAAGCGTGAATTTTTTCAGGCTTTAATTTCAATACTTCTTAAGAAGTGTTCACAACTGCGATTATCATTCACATATTCATTAAAGTTTTGACTTGCCCATTTATACGACATGTTTAAAGGCTTGAGTCATGATTCAGAGGAACGGTTTGCTTGTTTCTTTTCAAGAATGAAGTTGTCATAAGCCAAGTTTAGCTTGTAAAGCCCACCAGAGCACATTCGTTTGATTCGTGTGCTGATTACAGCGGTCTATTTGAATACTTTTCCTTTTTTACTCTTCTACCCACAGTTTCTGTATGTACGTCTAGTAAACGGTAAGTTTGGTTTTTATACATATATAAAAATAAGTGAATCGTAACATAGAGTAAAACTTATGTAAAAAATAGCTGCGATGATCAGTCACATATTGAATGATTTTTATTTCTTTTCACAATTCATTACATTTGCTTTGACAGGAAAATACTTTGAAACAACGGAAAAATAAATGCATCATATCCGCCTATATCAATATAAACCATCATTACATTTTAGAAAGAACGTCGGAGATAAAATGATTTCTAAACTCACACAATCTGACACCTGTCATTATATACAAGATATAAAACAAACGCTATGTAACATTATGTATTCACTTAATATGTGAATGATCATCGCAGTTATGAACACTACTAACTAAGCAGTAGTGAAAATAAAGCCTGAAAAATTTCAGGCTTGTACGGGATTCCAACCCACGCCGTGACCTCTGCGATCCCGGTGCAGCGCTCTACCGATTGAGCTAAAAAGCCATCTGGTCGTTAGTTCGTAATATACCCGTGAGTACATACATTCTTACATACATACTTTATTTGTTTATACACGGTAAAATCTTCAGTATATATTACATTAATAAAAATATTAATTAAAACAACACTGTTTTACAAGATTGCCGTGTGGGAGTCCGACTGACAATTGTTGCAAATTTTGTCAAGTTCCCTTTTAAAATATCCAAGAGAGTTTGTTACGGGTAGGCTATTCCATAGTAGCACCGCGCTGTAGCCCAAGGCACGCTTACAATAGTTCGTGCGTGGCTTGGGCAGGTTTAGTTTAATCTCAGAATCTCTTAAGTTATACAGTGTACTACGGATGCTAAATAAATCCTGCAGGTACGTTGGGGAAAGCCCTTTAATTATTTTAAACATTAACATCGCCTTAAGCTTTTTCCTTCGTGTAGAGAGATTATCCTAGTTGAGCCTATTTAGGAGGAGACTGGCACTAGTGTCATAACTGGACCTGGTAATGACCCTGGCAGCCCTATTTTGGAGTTTCTGGAGTTTGTCGCTCAAGGAAACACTGAGTTCATCCCAAACAGGGCTGCAATAGTCAAAGTGGGGTAAAACCAACGCTTGGTAGATTTGAACAGCGGTACTTTCGGAGATGAATGGTCTTATTCGTTTAAGGGTGCCTATGGCTGAGGATATCTTCTTACTAATTTCTTCTATATGTTTTGTCCATGAAAGGTGTTCGTCAATAAACAAGCCCAGCGATTTAGCTTCTTCGACTGTTTTTGATCGATTTCCCGTCGATCTCAATATCGATCTGATTATTCGATAGCGCATGTATTCGTTGATTTGACCCAATTACCATGAATTCAGTTTTAGCGATATTAAGGCTTAGCCTATTGGTTATAAGCCAGCGCTGAAGATTTCTTAGTTCTAAGTTTACAGCATTCTCAAGATCAGTCATTGTACTGGCAGAAAAGGTTATATTGGTATCATCGGCGAACATTCTTGGAGAGACTGAAGTGAGGGAATTGGGAAGATCATTAATATAGACTAAGAATAGGAGTGGACCAAGATTGCTACCTTGTGGGACGCCACAAGAAACTGGGGCAGTATTTGATAAATGGCCATTTGAGCTGCATTTTTGGCTTCGGTCACAAAGATATGATTCAAACCATTTGAGACTACTCGTATCAACGCCATGTTTCCGAAGCTTCCGTATAATACTATGGTCGATGGTGTCGAAGGCTTTTTTCAGATCGATGAAAATTACATCATATACAAGGCCATTATCGATATTGACCAACCAACTATTTGTGGCTTCAATCAATGCAGTGAGTGTACTGTGTAATGATCGGAATCCAGATTGGCAGTGAGTTAGTAAGTTTTTTCGAAAATTTTGGCAACAGTTGGAATAATGGATATTGGTCGATAGTTGTTCGGGTCGTCCCTTTTGCCCTTTTTGAAAATAGGAGTTACTCTAGCGAGTTTCCACTCAGTTGGAAAAATACCAATGTTAATCGACTTTATGAATATTTGAGTGAGCGATGGTGCGATTATGTTGCCAGCCATTTTAAGAAGTCTAGTTGGAATGTTATCTCGGCCCGCAGCTTTCCTTTCATTTAGTTTGGTCAACAGTTTGCGAACTACGTTCACCGATGGATCTTTCAGGGAAAAAGTTGTTTTAGTTGCTTCAAGGTAGGACTCGAGCTCAACATTAGATGACGGTATTTCTGAAGCTAGTTTCTCACTAACGCTTGAGAAATGTAGATTTAGTTCTTCGGCTATCTCAGAAGGTTCAGTTATAGTTTGCTCCCTAACCTTGATTTCCGCAATATTCCTTACTTTGCTTGTGGTGAATATATGAGAATGAATATATGAAAATCATATACGACTGGTATTTATAACAGTCCCATGTCAACCCAAACGATCCCAGAATCCCTCGCCAGTTGGGAGTGTCTAATTTTCGCGGGTCGCGGGTCGCGGGTGAAATGTCGCGTGTCGCGGGTGAATTGTCGCGGTTCGCGGGTAAATTGTCGCGGGTTGCGGGTAAGTCTGTGTGTGTAGAAGACTAATTTGACTGTTCAGGATCAGTCTTACACGTCAGTAAATTTTGTATAAACAAAAGGTTATCACCCAGTATAAAATAGTTTCACTGAAAACCTTCAGGGGTGCCTTTGGAAAATCGCTACCGTGCGCAAGCGTTCAAACGAAAAACTGACAATGTTTGCTCAACTGAATTAATAGCCCTTGTGTTACTAGGGACATCCAAACACTCAGGGAAAAAAAGGCTAACAAACAGGGTGAGGCATTTACGGTATTCCGATTGGTTCCTGAGAAAATCCATTGTAAAGTTGGCCAATAGATTTTTTTTTCTATGCGTGTCATGCGCTTGAACGCCACGGGGAAAATATTTCGAAGTTGTAAAAGCCTCGTACAATTTGGTGCGGCAACGTGTGAGGAACATTTTCGCTAAAGTCCGTTAAAATCTGATAAATCTAGCTTAAGGAGGCTCGAAAGGGTTTTTTGACCGCGCGAAGAGTGGATCCAAATGCATGTATCCCGTGCGTGTTCTTGCGCGATCCTCCCGCGAAGTTACGAGGCGCGAGCGGTGGGAGTTGTAAACAACAATGGCGGCCTCAAATGAAAAAGTAAATCTGTCTTCTGAAGCTGAATGCGGCTATTTGCGGAATAAAAAGGGGAAGTTTGCTTCTAAAAAGAGCGTTGAGAACAGTGTACTTTCCGTCAACAAGATGACTCAGGCAAAAAAGTCAGCAAAGAAGCGTCGTTTTGAGGAAGATGCTCAAGAACCCGCGATCAACGATTTTATAGCTCGAAAAAAACAAACAAACAAGATTGTAGAATTTGGTACGTAAAAATTTACAACACTACATTTCACTACACTACACATGGCCTTAAATACTTTCGATTCATTGGGTGTTGAATGTCATAAACGTATTTAAAAAAGTTCCAACCTTCATAATACATGTACACACAGGACTCAGGCAAGGAAAACAGTCGGAAAGTACGTGTAGCATGTAGTCGGGTCACGAATTATTGACGTGTTAGCAAAGGGGTTGGACAAGTTATGAAAACGGTAAGCAATGAATTTAAGGATCCAGTTTTCACTGAAGCTCGGCTTTTTTATTTACATTTTAACAAGTAAATATTACATTGCTTCTCAAGGAGTTCATTCAAAAGGAACTTCAACTTCACGTAAACTTAATTTTATATGAAACAATTTTAACTCAAACAACTACAATGTTCAAATAAGTATACATGCAGTTTAAAAAGTTCAAAACTTGACAAATATACCTGTACAGAAATTGAATGTAATCAGTCACTTCACACTATAAAAAAGTTGGTGAAAATGGAAAAGTTGGCAAAAAAGGCCTGCATTGTATAAATAACAATAGTTTGCACTCGAGAGAGAGATCAGATATGCACTGTACAATACCATAAATCCTGCACAGCTCCTCAGTGTTTGATACCTCAAGACTTCTCCGTAACGGAGGCTGCAGATATTCCAACCAGCTGCATGAAATTTAACTATTGTTCTGTGAAAGTCTTTCAGTTTTGAAATTCCTTCAAAGTCAACTGAACAACACCTTGAAATCTTCGCCAAACAACAAATTGGGCTGTGTTTATAATGCACTGTTTAATTGTGAATTTTCCGCTCATGACGCATTGGAAGATGTGAAAGCACTTAGAAGGATTCTGTTTTCTCCGCCACCCGAGAAAAGCGCTGAAACTATTATGAATCGTGGATAAACGTCTTTACCGAACGAAGTCCTGCAACAAGCAACAGTTCTTGAGCGACGACAAGAAGTTGTTGACACCTTCAGCGGAAATCTCACTTACCTTCCGAATGGCTCTGTAAAGTTAACAACAATCCAGTAGTTGGCAGACTCCGGTTTGGCCTTCAGTACTCTTCAAGAAATTTCAAACTTGGAATAAACGGTCTGTATGGAGTTATGACACTCCCTGAATCGTCTCGAAACTTCTCGCCTCACCAAACCAAATCGTCGAGAATTTCATTGAACAGAAGAATAATTTCCTCCATATTAAGGTATTTCCACGAACAATAGACAAGATCTTTCTCTTTACTTTGATTTCATATACTTTTAGCCTGTTAATTCCTCTATTAATTGCCTTGATAAGCAGACACGACGAGAGACAATGGAGTCCGATAGAATTTCGAGTCTGTATGACTCTCGCAACTCGCGCGAATAAGGTCAGCGGTAACTTGAAGAGCGCGACCGGAAATAATGATTTGCACGAAATCGCGCGAACCGGAAATAAAAGGTGCAAAATGATTATCAATTTATCTCAAAAATTTGCTCGGTGACCTATGTTGAAATTTTTCATGCAAATAGCATTCAACTTTATCTAGCATTTTAGGCATTTAAGAAAAAATCTGTAGGGTAGATGTTTTTTAATCCTTAAGAGGCTATTTTTCGAATTATCTCCGTTTCCACACAACAGAATTTTCTAAAATTTTCACAGAAAGTGAATAATATTGCAAACATTTAACGCATCAAACGCTTATAAAAAATATAGGTCACCGAGTTAGTTTTAAAGATAAAATTAAAAAAGTGACTTTTTAGGGGTAGGTCTTTAGAGAGGCATGGTTGCCATGGCAACGCACATGACGTCAGAAGTTGTCTCAATTGAAACTTTAACAACCCTGTTGTAAGATAACCTACAATTTGTTTAAGTGACTTACAGCAAAAAAAATTAATCTTGAATTGTTTTGACATGCATATCAGCTGTAAGAAACCCTTTCGAGCCTCCTTAAGATTAATTCATTTGGTTAAACTGGAGGAAATACACGCAAAAATTATCCCGTGTTTTTGGCCTCCAAAGATTTGCACAGTTTTCACAACTCATTGGTGGTGCGTGGCGCCAAAGCTGTGATACCGCCGTCCAGTGGAGGACAACTGAGGAACTTTCGGAAGAGGAAAAGTGACAAACTAGCCTCACTCAATCGGGGGAAAGTTAATTCCACGTTTAGACGGAGTGTTCGTTTGGTTATTAGGAATACGTTTGGTGAACTAACGTCTGGAAACCGGTTCGAATGTTGACGCAAACAAAATATGCAATTCGAAATCCCGAGTGAAGTTTCGGCCACTTATTAACTGCTCCAAAGAGGCAATTTTTTTTAGCTTTTCTCGCCTTCGTTTACCCATTTTGTAAGTTTTCTTTTGCCATTGCAATCGCAACACTAATTAATTATTCCTCTTACCAAACAGCGCAAAACTCAAATTTTGAAAAGTTTGTCCCCGAAGGATTACAGTAACCTTATAAATTACAACTTTAATTGACTCTAATTTAAA
This sequence comes from Pachyseris speciosa, assembly GCA_016490735.1. Classification (NCBI taxonomy): domain Eukaryota; kingdom Metazoa; phylum Cnidaria; class Anthozoa; order Scleractinia; family Pachyseridae; genus Pachyseris; species Pachyseris speciosa. The sequence continues at coordinate 261,206 of JAEMWC010000597.1, forward strand.
AATTGATGTATATTGTATTCTCCCATGCAATTCTTTTGCGACACAGGCAAAGCTTCTTTGCAACCTTTTCAACAGACTGAACGGTGACAATTCGAAGGCAAATTTATGAAAGTCTTATTTTCAGTCGAGTATCATTCGCTGGGCATAGAAGTGACCTTGTGTGGTACGAAAAATGGTGAAATATTAAATAGTTCTTCAAGAAACTAAACACACTTTTTGAATTCAGGACTGATAGGTACAAAAAGAGAAGGAATGCTGAACAGCGAGCTTTGAAGCATAGAGGCGAGCTCTTGAATATCCTTGCAACGTCTTAAACGCGAGCTGCTCAAAATGGAACGAACATTAGGGTGGGAGTGGGGGTTAGGTTGGACAGTTGACTGTGCAGCATGGGGTGGAGTGATATGGAATGGAATAAATAAAATAGAATGACTAGGATGAATAGGAGAGAGAATATAGAGTGGGGGTGGGGGTTAGGTTGGACAGTTGACTGTGCAGCATGGGGTGGAGTGATATGGAATGGAATAAATAAAATAGAATGACTAGGATGAATAGGAGAGAGAATATAGAGTGGGGGTGGGGGTTAGGTTGGACAGTTGACTGTGCCGCATGGGGTGGAGTGATATAGAATTGAATAAATAAAATAGAATGACTAGGATGAATAGGAGAGAGAATATAGAGTGGGGGTGGGGGTTAGGTTGGACAGTTCACTGTGCAGCATGGGGTGGAGTGACATGGAATGGAATAAATAAAATAGAATGACTAGGATGAATAGGAGAGAGAATATAGAGTGGGGGTGGGGGTTAGGTTGGACAGTTCACTGTGCAGCATGGGGTGGAGTGATATGGAATTGAATAAATAAAATAGAATGAGAAGGATGAATAGAAGAGGCACTACAGCATATTTCTTTAATGACAGCCGCCCCACAAGCTATTGGAACTTATTCAAAGACGTCAAATTAAGAACAGTTTAAAAGTCCGTGTTCAGTTTATTTCTTTTCAAAACACACGAGGTAAGTGGTTGTTGTAGAGAGTGGTCGTGAGTGAGTGAGTGTATCCGCTGGGAGAAAAAAAGTGGGCGACGTCGAGATGTTCCACTGTATCAGCTCTATAATCTGATTAAGGCGAGATACACCTGAACACCGTTTTAAGGTCGCTTAACATGGAATTAATGTTAATAACTCGTTCGCGTTTCAAGCAATCAAAAATCTCTACGTTCATTACACTAAGCTATGTTATGGGATATTTTGTGAATTGTTTGGTGATTTTGGGGTATATTTAGGAAGAAATAATTTTTCTCAAAGGATTAGTTAAATTTAGGGAAATAGGGAATATTGAAGATTTAATGAAGGTTTAAAACTGGGTTGAAGTTAGAAATAGGTAGACGGTCACCAAACAGTTCCCCAGCAACCTGCAGTGCCCTTGTGGGGTGTCAACTGTCTGTTGGTGTTTCAAAACATTTTTACCCCATTTCCATCCCTTCTTCAAACTCCTTAAACTTTCACTCAAAGTTCACGTGTACCCCCACCATAACACATGACCTTTTGTTGTAGTGCACGCTAGTCTTTGAAGTTTTACTTACTCAATTATTTTAGGTACTTTGTTAAAAATAAAGCTCAAGTTTAGTTTCTATTTCCGTTACTTCCACATGCCATGCCACGAGCACGTTCAAGCAAGCAAGAGATTATACGAGCACTGATTACTAGTTTCTCCCCCACGACAATTTATCCGCGACCCGCGACAATCTACCCGCGACCCGCGATAATTCACCCGCGACCCGTGACAATTCAACCGCGACCCGGGACAATTCACCCGCGAAATGCGACGCGCGAAAATTAGATTGTCCCTCGCCAGTTACAGTCTTCCATATAGTTTACGGCGCGAGACATAGGATCGGTATGAATTTTAAAAGCAATAATTATCTACATCTACATCTGACATATTAAGTTGGTAAAATCCATTACAGACATCACACCAACTATTAAAAGAAACGATCATAAAATATATACAATGCTCGGATAATAATTAACAAATAAACAAGATAATACATATATAAAAATAAGTGAATCATAATATAGAGTAAAAATTATGAAAATAAGAAATCTTTAGTAATTCTTTACTAAGTAGATGACTAATTTAGAGTTAAAGCCAGCCAAGGAGTTTGACATAACTATTTCTGCGGGTAGTTTATTCCATAGCCTTATGGTCCTTGAGAAGAAGGAATAAAAATAAATGTTCTTTGTCGCCTTGTCTTGCTTGTATCTATAACGATGACTCCCTCGAGTTCTAACTTCAGAATGAGGTTGTAGATAGCTATTTGCATCAATATTATAAGAGTGAGGCTCTTACTCCTTTTATTAATTTCTAGAATTAAGAAAATTTATAACATTTTGGTAGGGTCTCAACTGAACTGTTTAACTGGGAAAACCTTATGCGTTCAATGCCACAGCCGGACTCTTTCAGGCAAACTAATTATTCCTGAATTTTCGAGAGGCGCTTGTTGTCTTAGCATATTACCTTTTATCTTCTTTATCAGCGAACGTGGACATGAAAGTGACCGTGGAATGGTCAAAACATCATTTAGTTTCATCCCTGATCTTCTACAACTAAATAAGCCATGCTTTCTTTTGTAGTCTCGGTCAGAAAGCACTCACGGAGAAATTGCTACTCTTGCCTCCCACGCATTAGCGTCAATATTTGGATATGCCCATTAATTGTCCTGAAATCTGGAAAGTAATCCTCAATTTTCCGCAGATTCTCTTTTCCTAGATTCTATTCCTTACTTGACGCAAGCTACCTTGGCACTTAGCGTTTTCATTTCCTTTTTTTTCTGTTAAAAAGGATCAGCATGTAGCTACTACTAAATTAAAATCCGCTCAGTGTTACGTGTACACCATGAACATATATATAGTGATTATATTTCACCACTTTTTGAACTTGGTCGCTTTCTCATAGTGTTCATGAAATCTACATTTAGTTCAAACAGATGCAATACTATTTGCCGTTTGAAGATATCCAATTATTTATAATTATTATTGAACACGTTGTGAGAATGTCCAAATATGGTCACTTAGCGCGCTCGATATTCGTCATGCACACTCAACAAATATCATGCGATATTCGTAATTTTGTGTGTCGTAAAGAAAAGAGGCAGCCTTTCCAGCTTTTTTTCTTTTTGCAATGAGTGCAGAAAATTATACTTTTTTATTAATTTGTTGAATAATAAAACAATTATCCAGCTCAACTTGAGGAATTAATATCGCCTGATTTTAGCCAATATTTGACGTTATTCCGCTCGAATTTGCAGGATAATTGTTAAATATGGTCAAGCAAGATTTCTAAAACGGCTTAAAATTTAAATTATGTTTGAGTTTTTTAGTTATATTCCGCGTGGTTGTTGTGTAAATAGATGTTATAATTATTCCGGGTAATTTCTGTTTTTGGCGACGATGCGATAGCTTCTTTCACTTGAGCTTATTCAAAAGAAAGCTCGCGCTTGTGTCAAACGCGCCGATGATTTCGTAACCACGCTAGCTGCGCAATTTTGTAATTTTTGCAGCTTTTCACTTACTGCCTGCTCAAATAGTGCCAGAGAGGGTTGCAGTAAACGAAGTGTGGTAATATTTAAGGGTTCTAGACTGATTTGTACCGCAGTATTAGTAGAAATATAAGGCCTTCGGTAATTACGTTTTAATGCGCCTGTGGCTGAAGAGACTTTTCTGGATATTTCGTCAACATGTTTCGACCATGAGAGTCGATCCGCCTGTTGTGAGTCCCAAAGATTCATAGTAATCAACTC
>JAEMWC010000597.1:267500-275000 GCA_016490735.1 Pachyseris speciosa
GGTCATTTAAAATCTCACACATTTCTGCGGGTTTTGTGAAGGAATTATCACCACTTTTTAGTTCACTTATTGAAGAGTTACTAGTGCACTTACGATATGTTAATTCATTGATTGTCCTCCATATTTCCTTCGGGTTACCCACATTTTGTTCCACTTCTGATTTGTAATAATTCGCTTTTGCCATTTTAATCTCATTATTTATTCTATTTCTTTCTTTTCTATATTTATCCCAGATAGATGGCTGTTTTGTTAATATAGCCTGCCTTTTCAGTCTGTTTCGACCTGTTATCAGCTCCCTCAGATCAGTAGTAATCCAAGGGGATTTTTTATTTCTTACTCGCCGCGTTCTTATGGGCGCATGAGCGTCAGCTATTTTTAAAAACATATTTTCCCAGATTTCAACCATTTCATCGGAAGTAGTGCAATTTCTTAGGCTATCCCAGGGCGCTGACTTTAGGTCTTCTCTGAAATCACTTGCATTAAAGTTTTTAAAAGAACGAGTGGTCACATGCTTATGAGTGTTTTTAGATGAAATGGCAAACTTACGTACTGCATAGACCATACTATGGTCACTTAATCCCATATGCACCACTCCTGATTTTAAAATCCTTGAGGGTTCATTTGATAATATTATATCAATAAGTGTACTAGAATTTGGCGTAATTCTAGTAGGTTCATTGATTAATTGTTGAAACTGATAGGTCGAACTTAATTGCTTCAACTGAGACAGGTGCATGTTATTTCTATCCGATAGATAATTGCAATTTAAATCGCCTAAGATAATTTGTTCCTTAGATTCCATGTCAATAATGCGAACAATAGCTTCTAAAGCTTCAAAGAAGCCAACCGTACAGCTAGGGGGCCTGTAGGCCGCAGTTACGTTAAAAGCTTTACTATTAGGCTTTTTAATATCAACACTTAACATTTCAAACTCGTTATTGGGAATTATTTCATTTCTAAGGCAATAATTAATATTCGATCGAAGATAAATGCACACGCCGCCGCCATTACGGTTTCGATCCTTTCTTAGGATTGAATAGCCGTCAATATGAACCAAGTTGTCAGTTATTGTAGAATCGAGTCTAGTCTCATTAACAGCTAGCAAATCAAGACACTGATCAGCCATAATTAGTCGAAGCTCTTCAATATGCAGCGGGAGACTAGCAACATTAATACTCGCAATTTTGAAGCCCCTCACTTTCAAGGCAGAGGTCATATCATCATAACAATTTGGTTCACATTCAGGCAAAAAACTGTTGACTTCTTTAAATCAATAACAATTACTAATATGATTCAAAATATTCTTAGCAAGGGCTGCGCTACCTTTCTGATTTAGGTGCAGGCCACTACTGTTCAGCATGCTGCTTCCTATTTTGCTGTTGTCAATAAAACTTAAGTCACGGCCACTTACAAATGACTTGATAATCCTGTTCGTTTCGGTTACTTTGTCCCCCATGCTTGGCTCGTCTGTTCTATGGGTGAGGCCTGAAATGGTTACACTAGCTGTGGTATTCTGCGATATGTCTTCGCACAGATTTATAATATCTTCTGCGACTTCCCGAGGAGATCTGTTGCGAAGATCGTTCGTGCCAACATGTAGTATGATCTCACTTGGGTCGGTACGAACAGTTGGGATGGCATAGCTTTCCATATCGCTCACTGTAGCACCCGGGAAACACCTCATCTGAACTTTAGTGTTATTTTTTGACATTTTCCACCATTGTAATCCCTTCACAGTAGAATCGCCAAGAATAACTACCCGATTTTCTGAATCTTGTTGGTCAGATTGCCGATTGAAGCTTGTGCCGGGCCGTGAGTTACTTGATTCTAACAATGTATACTGCGGGCCGTGTTCCTGCTCTTTTTTCTCATCTTTTCTGTTGCCACTGCCTTTCTGGTTCTTCTTCTGGCTCTGGTTCTTTTTGCCGTTTTGATTGGTTTTCTTTGCAGGTCTAACAACAGGGATACTTGTTTGTGTGACTGCTTCTGATGGCGTGACAGCTTCTGTTATTGACCCCACAGCCGTAAAATTATATGCCTCATCTTGACTGAGCTTTAAATCATTTCGTTGCAAAATTCTTATCGTTGAAATAAGAGTTGATTTTTCGCTTTCAAGGGTTCCTATCACTTCCTTCAGCTCGGCTAGATTATCTTTCGCGACTTTCAGTTGATTACGAAGTAGATTATTCTCTTCCTGTAATTTGAAATTCAAATTTTCAGTTTCAGCAGCACCAGCAGAAGATATGTTAATTTTCCCGCCATCATTCAAAATATACGAGATATCATTTTTCATCATCTTTATCTCCTCTTTTATTAGTTGTAAATCAGATTTTACCTTATCCTGACTTGTAGTAGTCAAAGCATCCGCCGGATCTAATTGTTCTATTGCATACGTCTCAATATGTTCATCTGCTGCCGGAGCTTCGCTTTGCTGGCCGCCATTATTACTATTCCTTGCTTCATCTCCGTTGTCTTTAACGTTCAAAAAGTCGGAGAATGCCTTTGTCAAACTTGCACTGCCAGAACCTTGAATAATGATCTTCTTTGTAGTAGTGTACAATTTAATTGTGCAGTCCGCGGCCTTGAACGAGAGCATTTTGTGATGTTTATCTTCGTTCACCTCGGCTGAAGCAATCGCCGTGTTCTTCAAAATTTCCGACACCAAAATCTTGAGTGAGTCAACATTACTTGACCAAAGAAAGTAATTTAAAGTACTATCATATGATAAACAATCCTTTAGCGTAGAATTTTCCATCGTAGAACGTACTATTTTGAGCAAATAGTCCGATTTGTTTAAGAGTCGCTTTCAGCGTGTGTACACGTGAGAGAGAGAGAGAGAGAGAGAGAGAGAGAGAGAGAGAGAGAGAGAGAGAGAGAGAGAGAGAGAGAGAGAGAGAGAGAGAGAGAGAGAGAGAGAGAATGAATGAATGATGAACTTTATTTACCCACAGAATTTACATAATGTAATTGTTTCAGTATTAATCTACTAGTCGTTCAAAACTAAACAAGTAAATTATCTAAATTCTCCTCGCAGAAAACGTCAAGAAGCTTCCGTCATTTCGTCAACAGCTGCTACTTACTATATATATATATATATATATATATATATATATATATATATATATATCACAGAATAGATAGCGAGTAGCCTAGCCAATCAGAGAACAGCATTTGTGACAGAACGCTAGCAGTTTTATACTAAAAAGTGATAGTGAAAGCTACACCTTTACCAAGATATTTTTAAAGCAAAAAAATACATGCAACAGAATGAACTAATATTTGTGTCCAGCTGCTAATGGTTTTATCAATCTCCTTTGTGCTTCAGCATAACAGTGTTAGTCAGTGTTTAACGAACAAAAATCTTCCAGAAGTCTCCGGTAGACGGCCTGACTTTAAAATCATCGCATTCCCATCTGCTGCCCCATGTCAACCAGTGATAATTATAGACAACGAATGCAGTGTGGTTATGCAATCTACTCGTACCAACCTTTTGATTCCCCCATTTACCGACGCGATAGTGGCCATTTTCAAGTCCCCATTTGGTGCATTGTTTTGTGAGGTTAGAATTGTCATCATTCATTCGCTTAAACGATCCACAAGACGCTGGTAAGGTATTTGTCTCTCCGGTGAAGTACTGGATCACAGCTTCTCCAGTGCTGTTGGTGACGGTAGCCACATGGAACGTACGTCCATTTGGTTTGCTGCAGTGGAATCGTATTTGAGCAAAAGGCAGGTGTTTCCTCAGCTTTTTCAAGGCGCTATTTGCGAGCATCAATTTGTTGCTTCCGAAGCTATCGATCTTGCGGTATGACGTCTGAAGTGTTAGCGAGGGGAGAGAAGTTTGGTTTTCAATCACAATGTTCGAAATGAGAAGCCAGCCTCCTGGAATTCAACAAATGGTTAACATTAGCATCAGCCTTCTTATGTGATAGCTATTTTTAACTTCACTGCTAAAAAACAAAACTTGAAACTTAAATCTTCAGACTCTTTGTTAAATTTCAAACTGTATGCTTATAAGGGGACCTGCATGGTGCATGAAGCTAGAGTCAGCGAGAATTCCTCTTACACCTACATCACTAGATCATCCATGGCCATTGGTTACCTCCATCAGTTGTCATATCACAGTAGACGTTCAGTGGGTTTTCATTTCTCTCAGGGTCGATCCAGTACTCCCCATCTCCAGTGGAATCCCCAGACTCAAGAATGTCTTTGCAAGAGTGACCAGGATGAGAAGGATGCCAACCCTTCACAACTGCAATTTAAAATAGGAGTATGTTTGTTGTATATCACAAAGTGAGAGAAATGCCACTCTATAACAACTACAACATTTATTTATTTCAACCTCTGACAGATAAAAAGTGTAGTACCCACCCGAAGGTAGCAAGGCTAATCGAGTTATTTGAAGCTTAATGCAAAGCCATGCACTACTGAAATCAACAGCAACTGCAGCGCTAACAGGTACAAGATAATACAAGGAATTATGAATACGAATTCATCTTTACTAGTAATGTACTTACTTTTTTCAAAATACGCGAATCCTGGATTTCGTCGCAAGTTATCCGGACTTGACAGCCTTGTCTGGTTACTTAACTCGCATGTCATATTTCCATGGTTACCGTCAGACTTGCTGTTGTACGATCGGCAGTTTTCATTTCTCAGACATCGCATACCGCAGCCAAATGCGTCAGTGGAGTGAGTTTCCATCACATGTCCAACTAGTTTGAAACCTAAAAGAAAAATATGATAATGGTTTCAGAAGAAGTTGCAAGTTTAAGTAAAACTTAACAGTACAAGTTTAAAACGCAAGTTAAGCAACTACAAGAATTAAAGGAGGTCTACTCAAAGAATTTACCACTTTTTATTATAAGGTACATCCATTGTTATATACTTTGTACTTCATTAAGTTATAAATTAATTAGGAGGGTTCCACTGAAAACCGCCTTGGCGAGTTGGATCTCCTTATTAAAACAAATTAAAACTTAGCTAGGGATTATTCTAATGAGTGATTAATAATCAACAGTCTGAAATCATTGAGTAAATTTAATTTCCTTAACAGGGGCTGATCTAGGGGAGGGGTGCAGGGGGTGCGCACCGACCTGAGATGACCTGCGCCTTTTTGATATGACAAGTATTTAATTCTACCCACCCCCCCTCCCAAAAAAAAAACCAACAACTGTGGTTTATTGGTGTGAAAGTAAAACATTTTGCACCCCTCCTAAGAAAAATCCTGGATCTGCCCTGATTAAGAACTTTCATGAACGAATCCACCGCACAGCGTCTATCCTGCACATACTATTTTGTTGGCTCTTCGCAGAATGAGGGTATGAATGAGAAGAGAGGTGGGAGGGGGGGGGGGGGGGGGGGGGGCTCCGCGTGTCGGTTGTCTGTTAAAATTTTCGATCTTTGTCGGTTGTCAGTAAATCTCAGTTTCTGAGTAAAAATGCAAGTTGATTATTCATATTTGTTATGTAATTCGCACAGTTTAAACTGTATACAAAGTGTACGACCTGAAATAATTCATTCTTTGATTGTACTTGGACCTCATTATAAGTCTCGTTTGCTTACGCAATGTGATCGTTTATTTCACCGATTTTGTCAGGCGAAATAGCTTCAACGAGAACCCGCCAATTCCGTATTGAAGGGTTGCTCCTTCAGTCCTTCAATTCCGTTAGGTGTTTTTTTTTTTTTAACTCAAAGACTCCTTTATGTTTTGATATGTCCGTTAAAATTAACGTGGCTACGGTGGCGCTCGATTGCGACTTCTCCACCTTTTCGAAAAAAAACTTACGATCACTATTACAATTCCGCTAATAACTCGACCGCATGGAAAAACAACGCACAGGCGACCATACAGTCAGAACAGGCAGTGAAAATACTGCAGCACTCGAATACAAGCCGCTGTTCTGGAAATGAGCCCGCGCTCCTCCCCGAAAAGGAGGAGAAACATGTTACCTCTGGCGAAATAGAGTCCACCAAAGGATGAAATTTCCTAAGTTAGAAACAAATCATACAAAATACTATTGACAGGTTTAAAATAAAAGAGACTTAACGAATGATTTCCAAATAGAAACATTTCCACAATGTCGGACCATTTCCGTTGTCGGTTAATATTTTCCTGTCAGTAATCGGTAATTTTTTCCCCTTTTGTTGGTAGTCAGTTATATTTATCGCCGTTTGTCAGTTGTCGGTTAATCCCATTCAGACCCTGAAGAATATTTATAGGAGTACGGAAGGAAGAAAAGAAAAACACATTTCACAGTTTCAGATCTTACCTACAGTTTTGCAAAGACGTACCTTCATGTCCCTCAAAGAAGCTTGACCTTGATTCTGGGCTTGTCGCAAAGCAAATAGACGTCTTGTGAACCATACAGTAATACAGTACCAGGATCGCTACTGACAATAAATGGAGACCATTTAACATCATGACGTCTGATCTTTAAACCACTCCTGTTTACGAAAGGAAAATTATTGTTTCAGGCACACGAACTTTTCTTGTGTTCCGTTCTAACTAATATATAAAGTGTTTTAAAAGAAACTTTCATTCTGGTTATACAAGCAGCCTTTACAAACTATTTAGGTCTTCAGTTTTTCGACGGTGGGATGCAAGACAGGCACAACACATTAAAAAAACCTTCAATCAGTTAGATTATACAGACCAACTATTCTATTTCACAAGAAAAAATCAAACAAACAAATCTTACTTTTCCTTTGCGAAATCTTTCTCACTTCAGAATTACACAAGTTAATTATAATGCTGGTTTTGAAACGTTTTTCGCATTAGCGAGGATTGAGGTAAGTTTCACTAGGCGCACAATTCAGGGCTGAGTCGAAACACGGACACGAAGCCATGAAATTAAGGCTGAGGAGTGAGTGGTATGTAATTGCTTTACAATTTTTTTTTTTGGGGGGGGGATAGAGTTCACCTGTTGTTGTTCCTATTTTTCAATGCAAATGGAAAGCGTTCTGTTCAATGTTAGGAAACCTGGACGCTTGAATAACTGACTTTCTCTAATCGTTGTGGCTTGTTTGAACATTCCAAAACTATTAGACTCGATGTTTCACTGTTTAAAGTCTAAGTCAGAAGGCTTATGGCTGTGTTATCATAAGTTTGAATTGCCATGTCCATTGTTAAAACACTAATCGGAAATCAACGGCTTGGCAGCTTGGCAAACTGAATTAAAACTTCCTTGCTAAAAGTTAACCGTTACTTTATTTCGGTTATCGAACAAGAGCCTACATGTATATGTAATTTTGGCTTTAAAGAAAAAGCATATTCCTGTAAAGGAAATATAATGTTCCGTGCGAAACTTAAGCGAGTGGAAGCTGAACATTTAACTCGCAGAAATCTTTTTAGGAGACGTTCACTAATTCTCTGAACCCCCGAGCTGCTGTCGGTTTTGTAACATGGCCTTCTGAAGCACAAGTACTCAGTAATATCCGCGCTTTGTTATGCAGTCTACCTCGGTTTCCGTGAGTATCAAAACCAAACCATTGCTTGGC
>JAEMWC010000597.1:282500-310000 GCA_016490735.1 Pachyseris speciosa
TAATTTTTCCCCTTAATCGGAAAATACCGTTTGTAGCTCATTTTACTTTTTCAAACTGTGGACTCCACAAAGTGGAAGAAGTCATTGAAAATAGTATTTCTACAAATGCTTGTGAAATTCTAAGCAAATGACGGATAGTTGGAGGGGGTGGGGTACCTTCAACAGGCCTTAAGAGCTTGGTGCTGTAGCAAAGGGAAGTGTGGAAGCAAGAACACTGTATATTTTGACCCTAACGCTAAACATATCCCTAAAATCTAACCCCCACCCTAACCCCAACCCTAACCCCTAAAACCCCAACCCTAACCCTAACCTAACCCCATTTCCCAACCCTAATTCTACCCCTAACCCTAACCTAACCCTAACCAACCAATCTAGCCTTACTCCAAGCCTCGGATCTTTAACCTTCAAGCCAAAACAATAACTTTTGCCCCGAAATCCACATTATAAGCCTATGCTTAAGCTAAGCTTGGTCATCACATTCAGTATTTGGTGTAAAAAGTACTTGTCACGTGACCTAATTTTTCCCCTTAACTCATTTCCGTCCGCCATTTTGTACATGTTTTTCTGTAATTTTCGAGGGTCTGAGGTCAAGTCGGTCTGCTTATTCCATGTAAGGGGTTACCACGTAGATTTCGCTGGTCCACAACATCGAAGGCTCTATCTTTCATGTCACGCTTGTCACGCTAGCTGTCGTTTATTTCTAAACGATCAGTGCAGCTACAATTCGTTACTTATTTGATTTATAAGTGTGTTTTTCGAGCCATTTTCCACCTCAGAAGCCCCTTGCCTTGCATCATAAAGCTGGGTTGGTGGGTAGAGGCAATCCTCTGGAAGAAGACAGAGGTGAGAAGCAATTTCACACCAAGTGAGCCGCCGAAAGGATTCGATCGAGTCATGGTGATTCACGAAGTGAAGTTGTGTTCCTAGCCGATCTGTGAGTAGATTCTGGGACCTCGCATGGCAATTTTGACGAGTTTTGACATGTAAATAATGCAATCGCTGCAATATTTTGCCAGCAGGACCGGGTGGCTTGACACTTATAAAAAATATCTGAAATGGAAATTGGCGGACTAACACGCGGCAGTTATCCAAGGATATCCCAGAATTCCTTTGGGTCACAAAGCGAACATGTCAGACCAGTGAGAGCAACTGAAATCAAATAGCGTTACCCAGGTCGGGTTAAGGAAGTGAGCAGGCAAATTGGAACAGATTGCAAGAAGTTGAGTCGAAGTTTACTGCCAATGTGGACTTTTAGCTTAAAGAGGGTTTTTTGTCTTCAAAACTTCAAAACAAAGTTGCTTATATTTGGTGCTGTTCTAGAGCGTTTTTTGGTTTTGCAACAGAATAAACAGTCATATTCAAGGAAAATCGGCACTTTCAGTAGGTTTACGGGGTGATTAAGTCTCAGAAACTCAGTATTTGGCAATAATAATCGCTTATTTCAAACATAGTTCGGGATTTGGAAAAGTTACAGGTTTTCAAAGCGCGGGTCTTCAGTGACCCAAAATTGCAGAGCCGGTCGTGAATGAGTTAAAAGCAGGTGCTCTGTAATGTGATACTTAAGTTATAGTGCTATTAACATCGCAAACATTTCCATTGCGAGAAATGTAAACTGTTTTGTTTCTAAAGAAATTAAACAAACCTTCGTCCATCCATCCATTTTTGTGCACTGACATTTGTGGTCAGTTACATCGAGCGTTCCCGTCGATGGTGTTTGACAATTTACGCTGATTGAATAATCAAGTGAATCAACTTTAGTTTTATTCGCTCGAGCATGTGACAATTTCGCTTGAATCGAATCAGGATGCAACGTTCTTTTTGGCTGTATATTTATGCACGAATTTTTGTTCTTGTTTACTACAACTTCGTTCTCGCTCCACATGTATTTCCTTCTAAAGTTACTTTCAGTTTTTGGTGCGTCTTTTTACCAAATGTTGCTGAGTTGGGGGTGCGTTTTATAGCCGAGTGCGCGTTATAACCGAAAAACTACAGTATTTTCATGTGGAAACCTCTCTCTATTTGTTTTTACCTAACAAGATAACAGCTTCTCATGTATCCAATAGGGATATTGCCTTTTGGAAACATATCTGTATGTACTGACAGAAAAGAGGAAAAACATACTCTGAAACCTTGGGTGACAAAATTTTCACAAACTTTATCCTCATTTGGTTCATAAAATTTTTAGTGGCATGAATTATATACCCTCTGGAGGTATATAATATTTCATTTTACAGTCAAAAGACATAATAATTTATCATCTAAGTGTTTTTAGCGGAGCTCCGACGGCCCGAAGGGCCGTCAAGCGGAGCACCATACCTATAGAAACCCGTCAACTGCTTTTCTCATGGTAAAAATGGCTAGCGGTATTGCTCGTGGGCGCGTACGCACGACGACGACGACGACGACGACGACGGAGTCGCCCAATAATTAATAATATCCTAATAATAATCATAATAATCCAACATGGCGGCCATACTCCACCTGGCCCAGCTGACCAGCTACTTTACAGCGTACATCTTTGATACTGGACATCCATCTTATAGCCAATTGACACCTGTCAAAACAAGGTATCCGCTGACCAGTGTAACGTGACCATATCGCGGGCTCAAGTTAAGACCTCATCGAGGTCAGCTGTTTTTTTGAAGTTGACCGCTGACCAGGTACTTGCTTTCGATTGGATCGCAGGCTCAAGCCAAGTGTGGGACACCCAAACCAAATCGAGGCCGTTAAAATTTTTCGCGCGCTTTCTGCGGCTGGTAATTTCACATTCAGTTGGTTTCTTTATTTTGAGCAAAACAACTTCATCTTCTTCGATCGAAGTTTGTCTTTCGCGTAAAAAGCATAAAGATCAAGACCTTATCAAAAGATACTCCGGAAGGTGAATTTTCAAGTGATGAAAGGAAGGACGGAAGATTTTTCTCAGGAAAAGCTTCAAAGATTGTGCGGTTGAAAACAGTATAATTCAACGCTTCAAGGGCTTTCACTTCACCGCGGCATCTTGCATCTCACCAAGAAAAGTCACTTAACAGTTTACCGGTATTATTGGGAGGAATGAGTAGCTCAAACTCTGTGGAAGAAGCTCTTTCTTTGGACAAACCGTTGGCTATTTTTGCGGATGCTTGTTTTTACTTTACTGAAGCTTACGTATTTTCAAGTGGTAGAAACCTCTACAACACAAGACAGTGAGGTAAATTAAATAAATAGAAGCTTAACATTTGGTTTAATCGTTGTTACTTTTGTTCAGGAATGAAACTTGTATTTTTCTCTCGAATGGATATAAATAACAATTATCTGTACTCGTTTTGGACGCAAAGAAGTAGTTGAATTGTTTGTTTGTTTTGTTACGTTGTTTTCTTTGCAAGCGAACGAGTGTTTTTACTCGGCTTGGCTGACTGTTTTTCGACCTTGGTTCCTCAATAGCGTTAAGAAACTTTTGTCCTTATCTTATTAACACGTAATCGCAATGAGTCCTCGTAAAATTAAGGATTAAAGGCGGAAACTCAAGCTCGAGTAAAAATAAAAAATCCGATCAAATGCATGTGCATGTGCACTTCTCAAAATCTGACAAAATGCTGCCAAAACAGTCAAAACCCAGCGCGCTTCACTCGTCATTTGAGAAAAGTCTTTAAGAGATCTTCGTCGAAAGCAGCCTGTAAACAACAATTAAGTTTCGGCGTCTTTAAACATGTCGGCTTAATTTGTTTGAACCGGTAAGAATCAGCGTTTGGATGTTAAAAACAGCGAAATGGGTTGACTGGCTGGCTGGTTTTGATAAATTCCTGTTGACTGCTATAAACGAAGAGTTTGTACCCTTTATTTTCTTTTCTAGAGGTATTTATGTCAAAATAAATACCGATTTTCCTAGCTTTATCAGTACAAGCTATTTTAATTACTTGCTAGTCTTATTTAATTTCTCCACCTTCTCCTTCTTCGAGCAAACACTCGCCGGCATCGTACTTTGTTCGCTTGTAGTGTTTTTGTTTTGTTTTGTTTTGTTTTGTTTTTTTTTTGATCCGCTTTGAATCCCTTTACGCTTTCATCTGAAAGTAGTTAGGACTCAAGAATGTCTGTCTTTTTTTTTTTTTTTTGCAAACGTTTACTATCGAAAACTCTTCGTTTTCCCTGCTGCTGCTCAATTGTTTTGGACACAAATTAAACTGGCCCAAATAAACCCTTGCGAAGTTGCTCGGTGAGAGTGTGCCGCTCCGATTCTAGGCTTGGCGTGGCTAAATATATATATGGCCTTCAGCTTTTCTTTTTTTAATCGCTACATAGCAGACTGGAATGGTGTTCCATCGAACATCATACATGCACCTTCTTTAAGCAGTTTTAAGTCCTATCTATTACATTATTAGTGTCAATTTAAGGGCCTGTTCGCACTACGCGAAATTTTGTTTGATTTGCCAAAACATCTGTCAACGCGAAGCCATTTCTAGTGCGAACGATTTTTTGCACTCACCAAAATTTTTGCAAGCGCAACGAAACTTCAAAGATTCCGTCGACTAGCTTAGGAGGCTGTAAAAATTTTGCCAGGCGAGAAAATCCTTTGTTCGTTGACATCCATCCGTCATTGGGTCATCAAATTGATGACGGACTCCTTCAGTGTAGTTTTTGCGGTTGCCTTGCATTAGAGCTGTCTGTCACTAAAAAAGATTTCGCATCTTCATGTGCGAACAGGATTACGAAAACAAAAAATTGGTGATTACAAAATTTTCATTTTTTTTGCAGACGCCAAACTCAAATTTTTGTCTTAGTGCGAACAGGGCCTAAATCAGATGTAGCTTGTGAGTGACAAGTATGTAATTTAATTAGGTTTGCTTTGGATTACTTCATACTTTTTAGTCTCAATCTCAAATCAGGGGTGACTTGTAAGAGACAAGTATTTGATTTAATTTGATTAGGTTAGCTTTAGTCCACGTTTAAATTTCACCTCTTAGTTTTTAGAATGTGTGATATTAGATAACATTCTTTGTATGGGAATTTAGTTTCTCCCAATTATTCTCCAGTCATGCACTTTTTTGTTTTGTATCAGCTTAGTTGTATTCGCATGACAAAGTATTATTAAACTTAAAACTTAAAATTAAACTTAAAGTAAGCTCTTTCTCATCAATGTACACATCCTTTGGACTTCCTTCTCCTGCATACAGTCTTTCAATTAATTTTATTAGTAGCTGGTCACACCAATATAGTGGGATGTTTGGATGACATTTGGCATTAATGTTTAATGGAATCTCTGATGTTTGATGAAGTATGTTAAGATCAAGTTAAGACGGCTAACACAGATTTCCAGCACTTTTGCTTTGATGAATCACCTTGATAGTGGTATCAACCAAATGCCCAATATTTTATTATCAAATTGTTTGGTCTTGCACTTAACTGGCCAGAAGAGCAGCTGGATTTCTTTTTGAAAACACTGTAGGTGCATTGAGTGATGAGCTTAATGTTAGCAAGCATTTTTTTTTGTGATAGTAAGGTCAAGAAGTAATTGCTCAAAAGAAATATCTTGGTCCTAATTCATGGCATCTAAATATTTTTATTGATTTCCATGTATCTTTCTTTCATAATTTTTGTGAGGCATACATATATCCAGAGGATACACAATTTCTGATTTCTGACTGTCTCATGGGAGGCTGTGGATAATTGCAATTGCATTCATTATGAACTGATGATCTGAATCACTATATATCTGATGTGATACTGATTCCAAGGAGCAATTACCAGGCTTCTCCACCAATTTCTAGTGGCTCTAAACCATACCTAAGTAGCTAAGTATGTAACTAAGTTGCCTACAGTTGAACAGGGAAACAGACCTGTCCTTAGGTATTGCTCTAAGATGTTAAGAAATGTTTTGTTTTAAAAATTTATAGATGAAAACTAGCGTTGCAGGTTCTTTTTTACACAAGGTATTAAAGATTATTTTTAAAAAAACCTACCTCAATATTTTTATTTTGCTTTTTTAACATCTCCAAACTCAGTTTGGAAAGGAATTTTTATTACCTTACTGAATAGAACGCTTGTTTTTAGGAGGGGTGGGGGTACAAATCCGTAAAAGGGGATTCATATCTGCTAGCAGTTCTGGACTAGTGGGTCCAAATCTGATCCACAAGCAGATCTGGACTGGAGGGTGCAAATCCACGTGGGGTCCAAATCCATTGTGCCACTGGCTCAGATCACCTTTCCATACCATTTTTTACAGCATTGGGTCTGTAGCTTGAGTGAGGTCAGATGGGTGATATGACATTAGCAGACTATATGTAAATGCCAGTAGAAAAAGAATGCTTTTGGAGCTCCGCTTTTAGGCTTGGCTAAATATATATATTATCCTAAAGGAATACTTGATTTGTTTTGGCAGCAGTTTTGGTGGTATGATAAATATGTATCTGTACAAATGGTACAAGTAACCACATCTAGATTGGATGGAGTTTATGGGACAATGAATTATGTTAAATGTACATCATGCAAGTTATTGCAAGTAGTGAAATGATACATTAAGGTATAATAAAAGAATATATACCAAATGGAAAACATTCAGGGAGGTTGGTAATGGCCATGAGATTGGATGTTTAGCCTCAGTGTGCAGCCCACCCATTCACAAGCTTGCTCATTTCTAGACCACATTTTGACTATGCTCTTTCCCTTGCCATTTTGATACTGACATAAACCAACTGCAGGTGACCTCCTTACAACAATCCCACACAATTCATGCATTACCTAAAATCAGAAACTTTTTCCAGACACACATACTTATGTTGGTGATGGGCTGACAAAAAATATGACAATGTTTACAAGCATACATATACATACCCATTTAGTGGCTCATTATCAATCGGGCCTTCATTCTCTAGATACTGGTTATAAGTTATCTAAATAACAACTGCATTTGTGCACACGGCAGTAAAATTCTCATTCTCAGTAATACAGGACATGGAATGTAGTATCTTATCAGATGACTTCATTGCTGAGATTTCACGACAGCAGACACTTTCCTGCCCAGTTTGCATGGGCACACAGTTTCCACAAATGCACCCGCATTTTAAGCTCAAGTCAAGATTGTAAAGAAAAGTAAACATTTCATTAAAAAAGCATATAAGACTTAATTACTGGCATTTTGTCAATTAAAAAGTGTGATTGCATAATGAGGGTCGGACGTGTATTCAAGACGTCCGTAATCTTGCCCCTCTGGCTCCTATTCTTGTGCTGTTTTCCCAATTTTAAGCACAATGGACTGCTCCTAACTGATGGATGGATCTCAGGAACCGACTTACATCTCGACGGAGGCTTTGCTTTGCCTACAGGGAGGTTTTTGGAAAGCTCTTGGGCGACACACTGGTTTCTCGATGACAAGATGCAAATTTCAACTAACAATGGGTCTGATTGCAATAGCAATGCCCTATTGCTCTCAGCGCCATGGCCCGTGAATGTAACACAAATCTTTGACCCCTGGAATTTTAACACACAACGGAAGACAAAGAGATCCAAAGCAAGAATTTTATACTATTCAAACTCGACGGCTTCTTATCAAGTTTTAATCCGGTCCGGTGATATTTCACTGAATCCTGGTCCAGCGAAATGCGGTTCAGGAATGCAAAGTGCTGGAAATAAACAAAAGACCTCTAGGAATACACACAGGGTACCTGTTGGCCTTAAATGTGATAATTGCGACAAAACCATCGGGAAAAATCAAAAAAGCGTCGCGTGTGAGGTTTGCTTTGGTCAGCAGCATATGAAGTGCACCGATTTGAATGTGAAAGGTTTCGCCTCTGCATGGACATGTCCTAAGTTTTTGCTTTCTGTTCTACCGTTTTTCAACTGCCCATATCTTGATACGCTTGAAGAGTTGGACGACTCTGCCCTAGATATCACCAGCCTGCAAATCTCGGAAATTTTAAGAAAACACCCTAAGGACCTTAGCATAATGCATTTTAATACCCAGAGTATGGTCTCCTCCTTCAACGAGTTTCAAGTCCTAGTCTCGCAGCTTCCGATGGATATTATTACAATGAGCGAGTGAAACCTGGCTGCGGAATAACCCAGCCCTTCTTGACTATGTTACACTGCCTGGCTACACAGCTCTCTTTCGAAACCGTGAAGGTACTCGAGGTGGCGGCGTCGGGGCTTACATCTGCGATTCTCTTCGATTTAAACGGAGAAAGGATATCGAGCAACTTCAACCGGAGATGGAACACTTATGGATCGAAGTTCCAGGACGTAATAAGTATAGCAAGGCTCTGATCGGAGTCATCTATAGATCGGAGCGTATCGGATTGAGCCCGTCGGATTGGTTGGACGCTTTTGAGACATTGCTGGCTCATCTTACTGTCTCCTGGGACGGTTTGCTCTTGTTAATTGGCGATACAAACATCGATATGTTGAAACATTCGGATAGCTATACAAACCAGTATCAGTCCATACTTGATGCTTTTGGATGTCATCAACACGTGACCAAGCCAACTCGTATTACGCGAACGTCTAAGACATTAATTGATCACATTGTTACAAATCATCGCCGTTGTATTACTGCCACGGATGTAATACCTGGGTGGTCAATTAGTGATCATGAGGGCATATTTGCGTGCGTTAATGTGCGCGTGCCTCGCTATCAGCCGCGGTATAAATGGGTTAGATTGGAGAAGAATTTGAATGCAGAAGAGTTTGTTAAGGACTGTGCCGAGTTGCCTCTGTCAGTTGTATACGGCTTGGATTCACCAGACGATATGGTGCAAGGCTTTAATACGCTATTCGGCGAGTGCATTGACAGACACGCACCCCTTAAAAGGATTAAAGTGACACGTCCACCTGCACCTTGGATGAACTTGGATGAGATACGCAACCTGCAAGCGATGCGAGAAAAATTACGTCACGAGGCTCATAAGGAGAACAGTGATGATAACTCCTGGGTTGCTTTTAGAGCTGTACGCAATAGGCATTAAGAATCGAGTAAACCATTCTAGTAAGGCCTGCAAGAAGAATTACTATCATTCTTACTTCAAGGATAACGTTGGAAAAGCAAAAGCGACTTGGAATGGAATTAATACAATATTATCGCGAAAGAAAAACTCTGCCCCGGCGTCAAAACTGATTATTGGTGACACGGTGATAACGGCCCCCCATGAGCTAAGCAACGCTTTTAACAGGCATTTTACCGATATTGGCCCCAATTTAGCGGCAAACATAAATCCCCTCGAGTCAGTTTTCGTGATTTTGTAGAATCTTGTGAGAGCACCTTCGAGCTTGAATTACTTACTACTGACGGACTGCGCAAACTTGTGAACGATATCCCCGTAGGCAAGGCTGATGGCCTCGATGGTATTCCAACTTGCCTCTTAAAGTTATCATTTTCATTCATTGCGTCTTCCCTGACACACATTTTTAATTTAGTTATTTCCACTGGAATCATTCCCAAAGACTGGAAGAGTGCTAGAGTAACTCCAATTTTCAAAGCTGACTCGAAGGTTGACCCAGCCAATTACAGGCCTATTTCTGTACTTTCTGTAATAGCTAAACTCTTTGAAAAAGCCATTTTTAATCAGGTATATACATATTTAAATGACAATAAGTTACCTTCGAAATATCAGTCTGGCTTTAGACCTATGCACTCTACTCTTACAGCTCTTATTGATATCACAGACAATTGGTATCTTAACATTGACGATGGTTTGACAAATGCCATTCTGTTTATTGATTTAAAAAAGGCATTTGATACTATTGACCATGAGATCCTTCTGTCAAAATTGGAGCTGTATGGGTTTAAAGGTGCAAGTCTTAATCTTTTCCGAGACTACCTCTCTGATAGAACTCAGGTTACAGTTATAAACAACGTAAATTCTGAAACTAGCTTCATAAGTTGTGGGGTGCCTCAAGGCTCAATCCTCGGCCCCCTACTATTCCTACTGTACATTAACGATCTCCCAAACTGTAACCTTCTATCAGATGTGAGGATGTACGCCGATGACACTAATCTTACGTTTGCCTCCAAAGACCCTGATGAGCTGTTTTCATCCCTGACTCACGATTTAGGTAATCTGAAACAATGGCTCGATTCTAACCGTCTAAGTCTTAATGTCCTCAAAACTAAGTGTCTGTTTACAGGTACAAGGCACAAAATCTCCTTGCTCCCTAGTGAACCTCACATATGCCTTGATGGGCATTCAATTGAACGAGTCAATAATTACAAATGCCTAGGCGTTCAGGTTGATGAAACACTCTCGTGGGAAGCTCACATCTCCGAAGTCGTCGGTAAGGTTGCTAAAGTACTTGCTGCCCTGAGGAGACTAAGACCGATGTGTCCCCAGAGTACCCTAGTCACAATTTACAAGTCATTGATTCTTCCGCATCTCGATTATTGCAGCGCTGTCTGGGGCTGCATCGGTAATGGCCTCAGCCAAAAACTAGAGAAACTACAAAACAGGGCTGCACGCATAATAACAGGGTCTAGTTGGGATACCAGATCTGCCCAGATTCTTCATGCCCTTAAATGGAATAGCCTCGCTGACAGACGTGAAAAACAACTGAAATCTTTAATGTTCAAAACTGTAAATAACCTTGTACCCGAATACCTGTCTGATAAATTCGCCAGCGTTAATACCATCCACAGACATAATCTTCGAGGTGCGCAACATAACCTGTTTATTCCGCGTCCGAATACTGAGGCCCTCAAGAAGAGTTTTCGTTATAGGGGCGCAGTAACATGGAACAGTCTGTCAGCGGAGGCTAAGCAGGCCACTACTTTAGATAGTTTTTATTCCGCTATTGTACATTAGTAATTTCTTAACTTAGTTTAGCACTTATTTTAGGATTTTTTTAACAATTTCTGTAATTTAGTCTTAGCTTTTATGTACTAGGTTTAATGCGCACGGCTCTTTAGAAGACCACTTTTTAGTGATAAGGATCCCGTGGATAAATAAAGTTTATTATTATTATTATTATTAGGATTAATTTTAAAGAAAACGACAACACTCTTAAATTTGCAAAACATGTTTCAACAGAAACTTCTGTCATCTTCAGTTGATAGATTTACAAAGCGTTAGAAGTTGAATTTATAAGTAGGAAAAATGCTAATTACATAGTAACAACGGAATGTACATAAAACGTGGCAATGTGAAAATTAAAAGGATAATTTCAGATTTACGTGATTTACGTGATTTACGTGATGCTTTTAATTTTCACATTGCCACGTTTTATGTACATTCCGTTGTTACTATGTAATTAGCATTTTTCCTACTTATAAATTCAACTTCTAACGCTTTGTAAATCTATCAACTGAAGATGACAGAAGTTTCTGTCGAAACATGTTTTGCAAATTCAAGAGTGTTGTCGTTTTCTTTAAAATTTTGACTTGCCTGCTGACATCAAGACTATTAGGATTAAATCTGTGATTAATAAGTCTAAACGGCTTTTTGTTATCAATGCTCTCTCATCCAAGCGACCAAAGGATGTGTGGAGAGTAGTACATCGTATCCTCCACCCTAGTCCCAAACCTCTTCAGGCGGACCCGGATAAACTCAACATGTTCTTCTTAAATACAAACGAGAGAACACTAGGCACCAAACCGGATAAAAGATCAGATCTAATAGACCTTGTGAACTCTTTTTCTGAGTGTCCTCGGACCTCGCATCCCTTTAACCTGCACTGTGTCTCCCCAATGGAAGTGGAGAAAGAAATTGACAAACTTCGCTCCGATACATCAACTGGTACAGATCAGATTCCGGTGAAATTTGTAAAACTGGCTAAGGAACATATATCAGGTCCTTTAACATATATAATCAACCGCTGTATTGCAACATCAAGTTTTCCCAAAGTCTGGAAGATAGCACGAATCTCTCCTATTCCTAAAGTTGATGAACCCTTGTCTGACGCTGATTACCGTCCGGTCTCAATTCTACCGACACTATCTAAAGTGTTCGAGCGCTTGGTGCTCAACCAGCTCATTGTTTACATTGATGAGGAAGCGTTACTCGGTCCTACAGTATCAGGATTCCGGAAAGGTCATTCAACAACTACTGTCCTACTGGGGATCCGCGACGCTCTAATTCGGGCATCAAGCAGAGGAGAGGTAACACTGATGGTCTGCGCAGATTATAGCAAGGCTTTTGATACCGTCCAGTTTAGGTCGGTGATCTCTAAGATACACAGCTTAGGGTTCTCGAAATACTTTTTACTGTGGATGATTGATTATCTAACTCATAGGAGACAGCTGGTGCAAATTGATGACAAGAAGTCTGATATGGCAACAGTGGAATTCGGAGTTCCTCAAGGCTCAATTCTGGGTCCGGTTATTTTCAACCTCTATGTTGCCGACCTCCAGAGTGAGCTACAGTGTGACTGTTATCAGTATGCTGACGATACGACGTTTTACATCCACTCGAAACCATGTGATCTCGATTCTTCAGCAAATCGCATAAATAAAGCAGTTACAAGCCTGAGGGACTATTCTAAGAGTTGCAATCTGGCATTGAATTCCTCCAAGACAAACTGGATGCTTATTTCCACCCCACAGATGGCGCGATATCACAGTTTAGAAGAACGAAAGCTCCCTATCGCTTGTGGCGACACTCCACTAAAACGGATTTCTTGCACAAAGCTATTGGGTGTACACGTGGACCAGCACTTGACCTGGAAGACGCATGTAGATCATGTGTTAAGTTCATCATACGGGACATTGTCAGTACTTCGCAGGCTTAAAAATCTAGCCCCTTTTCACGTGAGGAAACACCTGGCAGAGAGCTTGGTCCTCTCTAAAGTGAACTATGCATGCTCTGTTTTTCACTCCCTCCCAACATTTCAAATGAAGCGCCTCCAAAAGCTACAAAATGCATGCGCTGGATTTGTCACAAGAAGGTTCGCAGGAGTGGAGGACGTTGCAAAGATGAACTGGCTTCCAGTGAATAAGAACATTGAACTAAATATACTTAAGTTAACTCATAAGTCGCTATACGATGAAACGTTTCCTGAATATCTTAAATTAAATCTACACATGGTCAGTGCTTATAGCTTAAGATCTTCGATTGCGCCTGTCCTTTCTATTCCGAGAGAGTCGGGAACTTTTCAGCACTCGGCAGCAACTACTTTTAATAAGCCCCCTGTAGCTATCAGAAACTTAACTGAGTATAACTCATTTTGTCGTAGTGTGAAGAGACATCTTTCGTGTGGGCAACCTTAAGCAGTGACACAATTATAAATTGTACATATACTATTCTTAATTATTTTTTTATTTTTATTTATTTATTTATTATTTATTATCATTATTATTATTATTATTTATTATTTTTAGGCAATTTTTGTTATCATTATCACTGTAAATATAAACTACTTAGCGTTTTTAACAGAGTTTTTCCTAGGTTTGTTTTAATTGTAATTAACCTTAGTTAAATATTAACGGATGAAGAGCCACCTAGTGGAAATGCTGTTAATAAAGTCATTATTATTATTATTATTATTATTATTATTATTATTATTATTATTAATTACACGGATACCCCTGTTACAATGACTGTACATGTTATCTAGCCTTTGGAATTGTTCACGCAGTGTCATCGGAATGAAATCGGACTCACAAAAACAGCTGCATGGAAATTATGGTATTGCATAACAATAAACAGTGAAAATGTACAAAAAAACACAGGGAGCAGATAAAATGCGTGAATTGAAAGCGAACAGCATGAAGTTGTAATTCTACGGCGACCTTTTCATAGTATGGTGAATATTTACAAAGGAGAAACGCGGATCAAAACAACAGCATTGCATGGAAGTATGGTTTCACAGTATACATCAAAAATACAATTAAACACCACAGAGAACAAAAACAAATGCTTCAAAGGCGATTCCAACGTATTTATTGACCATTTTAAGGCATCCTTTTACAGTATATTGAGTAAACAAACGCTCACCAATCCACTTGACCGATTCCGTCCTTGTTTACATCGTATTCTTTGCACTCGGACGAGTCATCGGAGGTTCCAGCATACGATTCCGTTGCCATTAATTGGTTCATACTAGTACGGCTCTACGTTAAAAACCACATGTTCGACTTCCTCGGCCTTTTTCGATGAGAGAACGAAAGGTTAAAACGAAGAGCTTTACGACAGATCGCACAGAATACTTACAGCATTGATCGAGCTCCTCATTTACTCGCCAATAGTGACGTCACAACAACACGTGCTTGTTTCCATTCCTTTCATGTCAAGCGCGCGGCCATTTCAGAAACGTTTTCGTTTGTTCTTCGGATATTTCCGTACTCCCAGTTGTTTTGCCCTCTTAAAAGCTCAGATAGGACGATTTCTACGTGATTTTGTATTCAAGTAGTCCTTTTTAGTGTTTGTTCACTTTGAAATGACACGAACAAAAGGTTTCGAAATGTTGGTTCATTTGACCTTTAAAGACTGCAATCAGTGATTTAGTGCAGAGAGAGTACAATGGCACTGGGTGTTGAATAGTAAATATTAAAACAAAGGCATCTACAGAAAAAACTATGATAAGTACAAAACGGGCCGCATTTCTCAGACTGCAAGTTGTTTTGCAGTAGTTCAGAGACCTGATTGTTGAAAAATGTTGAAAACAACAACACATACACGAAACGCAATCAAATGTTCAAACGCTACTGCTGTTATTGGGATGCAAGGCATCTCAGTCACCAATTCCCAATTGAGCTAATCAACAAGTGCTAATTATGTTCTTTTGTGCGTTCAGGAACAAAGCGGAAGGGGCGCCTCCAATCAGTGATTTAGTGCAGAGGGAGAACAATGGCATTGGGTGTTGAATAGTAAATATATTAGATAGTTACTTCGGCCGACAGCAATATGTGATATATTGCAGTCAGCTTTGGGCCACGCCCTCAGCGGACTGCAATATATCACATATTGCTGCCGGCCTCATTAACTATCTAATACATAGTTGATTTGTGTTGTTTGTTTTTGAGCATGTGATGTTTTCCAACTAGCGAGTTTGCTGAACAATTGCCACTAATGATAATTTCAATAGATCCGTCGTTGTTCTTCTTTGTTTTCGGTCAAACCATACGGAAACAATAGACAATTAGATATACCGTAGTATTTGCACGTACAGAGTAACTTTTTCCTTCAGTTGTGACCAGACATGAAAGAAGTGTACGACGATGGCTTCACATCAGACGAGGATGAAGAGGCGATTTTTAGAACACAACAAAACCGAACTCGAAATACTGGCGAAGATTCACCTAAGGCTGGTGGTTTGGAGTACGAGGGTAAGTTTCATTAGCCCGTTTAATTTTCCTGCTTTTAATACATGATTTTATTGAATCGCACCATGGCATTTTTATTAGTAATGTGTGGTATTAAATTTTGCTTCAGATGAGCGCTTTGTGAGAAGCCCATTAGGACAACCGAGTTGGAAGAATTTGGAAGAAGTTGGGCCGCTGAAAACAGTCGGAGGAAATGGCGCTGGATCCTTAAAGTATTTAAAAATTGGCGTTTTTGGCGTAAAACAAGGCCGTTTTAAAAGAGCCATATATACTAAGCGTCATAAAACAAACAGGCTGCAATATTAAAAATATTGCAGCCTGTTTTTAATATTACATGTTTGTTTTAGCACGTTTAGTATATATTACCTCTGAGAATTTCCCTGCTGACAAAAAGGACCGCCCCCGTTTTCCTCACACACTTGTTTTAGCATCTTTAAAGACTGCAATCAGTGATTTAGTGCAGAGAGAGAACAATGGCACTGGGTGTTGAATAGTAAATATCGTCATTTATTGGCTGGTCACTTCACGGTCATTAAGGGCCTCTTCGTATAAGCCCGGTTCCCGTGATCTCGCCTTACCACTAAATGCTTTGTAAAAATCTCCACGCGTTTATATGAGAGGGCGGACTGGCCCGGTTAATTGCAGAGATCTCGGTTTTTCCAACCGAGATCTCGGTAACCGGGCTGGAATTTTTGCCATATGAACACTCCAGCCTGGTTACCTTACCCTTAGGCACAGTCCACAGACCCCCAATGACCATCGGAATGATCTTTACTTGTGACAATTCCACACACGCCCAATCGTTTCTCTTTGGAGGTCTTAGTAGTGGTGGTAGTAGTAGTAGCAGTAGTAGTAGTAGCAGTAGTAGTAGTAGTAGTAGTAGTAGTAGTAGTAGTAGTAGTAGTAGTAGTAGTAGTAGTAGTAGTAGTAGTAATAGTAGCAGCAGCAGCAGCAGTAGTAGTAGTAGTAGTAGCAGCAGCAGCAGTGGTAGTGGTAGTGGTAGTGGTAGTGGTAGTGGTAGTAGTAGTAGTGGTAGTAGTAGTAGTAGTAGTAGTAGTAGTAGTAGTAGTAGTAGTAGTAGTAGTAGTAGTAATAGTAACAGCATCAGCAGCAGTAGTAGTAATAGTAGCAGCAGCAGTAGTAGTAGTAGCAGCAGCAGCAGCAGTGGTAGTAGTAGTGGTAGTAGTGGTAGTAGTGGTGGTGGTGGTAATAGTAGTAGTAGTAGTAGTAGTAGTAGTAGTAGTAGTAGTAGTAGTAGCAGCAGCAGTAGCAGTAGCAGTAGCAGTAGCAGTAGAAGTAATAGTGGTAGTGGTAGTAGTAGTAGTAGTAGTAGTAGTAGTAGTAGTAGTAGTAGCAGTAGTAGTAGTATAGTAGTCCAATTTTTTTAACAGCCAATTAAGCCACAAATAAGGTCTGTTAAGAACCAATCACATTCGAGCATTTTGTTATTTACACAATTATTATCGTTATTATTATTATTATTATTATTATTATTATTATTATTATAGCATTCATATACGTGCAGCCTTCAACAGTCCAATACATGCGATCATAAACAGCACTAAGCTTCGCTTTATCTGGAGTAAGGGAATGGTGACGTCTCTAAGTCAGTGTATAGTCACTGTTATATAATTTCCTCAGCGTACATAGATTTTCCAGAAATCGCCCTCATTACTTGGAATGATATTTCCTTGAGATCCTCCATCATCGCAGAGCCACTTGTCATTAACAATCACCCAGTGATACTTGTTGGCAACATATGCAGCATGGTCGTACATTCTGACTTCTCCCCTGTCGTTGCTATGACCCCACTTTCCACTCCTTCCCCAGTTATCACATTCCACGGACATTTTTGAGTTATCGTCGTCCATTCTCTGAAAAGACCCACATGAGGCAGGCCTGTCTGCCGTCTGTCCGCTGAAGTACTTGACCACAGCTTCACCAGAGCTGTTAGCTGCCGTGGTCACGTGGAACGTACGTCCCTGGTGTTTACTGCAGTGGAATCTCATCTGCGTGAAGGACACGTATGTGCTGAGCTCTTTCATAGCGCTTTTATTGATACCCATTCTGTTGTTGCTGTAGTTGCTGATCCGCGGTACGTATCGTCAGCGGTCCAGGAGAGATCAGAGTCCGCCGGCAGTTTTGATAATACCAAGTTTGCAACGAGAAGCCAACCTCCTGGAATCAATAAAATTTTTTACAATTGCTAGTAATCTCGCAATCTTATTGGCTAATTTGCCGTTGTCGATAAGAGTCTAGACAACGCTACTCGCGTCAACGTGTCGCGCAATGCCTGTTTTCAGTTCGCGCTCTGAAATTAACATTGTCTTTGACGCTGATATTGTGGTAAAAAAATAAATCGAATGTGGTTTAGCGTTGTCTATACTCTTATCGACAACGATATTCGTCATCACAGCGGTCAAATTTGCTGTGGACTCACTCGGCTGTGTCTCGTGAGTCTACAACATTTTGACCACTGTGATGACAAATATCGTTGTCGGTAAGAGTATAGACAACGCTAAACCACATTCGATTTGTTAAATTGTGCAACTTCAGAACATCCCATTTATTTTAAGCGTTTTGTTAATTATGGGACAGTCCAGAACACTTAGCATAACAGTCAGATGATCGTATGACAAGGATTATTTTAGCCGATCGAAATATGTAATTTTTTGATCGGAAATGAAAAATTATGCTTCCATAGAAAGTTTGGTGAGATCAGTTAGTGGCATTGTGTATGATCAGACTAAATTTATCAGCTACCACGAAGAGCAAAGTTCCTTATGAAGTTAATTTCACCATTTCGCCATGGGTTTCTTGCAGTTGTGTACCGTTTGAAGACAGAAGACAGACAGAAACCAAAAGTGCCCTACTAGTTCAGTACCTCCATCAGTTGTCATGTCACAGAAGACTTTTAAAGGACTTCCATTTTTCTTAGGGTCGATCCAGTATTCCCCGTCCCCGCTTGAGTCTTCAGAGTCCCGGATGTGTTTACATGAATTTCCAGGATTTGAGGAGAAATGACCAAGTTTTCCTACAAAAAAGACAATGGCCGTTTTTATGCAAGAGACGTTAAAGTCGTCCAGACGCATATAACGTCTGAGACGTTAAAGCTGTCTGGTATAAAAACGGGACGCATAAAAGTAGCCGACCTAACAGAAAAAACAATATTTTTTTCCTAAAAAAGACTGGGATCTTTTCTCGGAAGACAATGGACACTAGGAAACTCGGCGCCAAATAAACTGTACCAACAAATAAATATGGCGGAATTACAGCTTGCGTTGATTTCTCAAAGTCGTCGAGACATCCCTGTCTAAATGTGCAAGCAGCTGGCAAATTATTTACCCCCTTTCTTCACATTAGGGAGTTCTTCAACAGGTAAGGGTCGCTGACAGTAGCTGCCTACTGCTACAAAACATTTTGAAAGGGCTGGTCTTTCTTGAAGACAAGAAAACTGGGAGAAGAAAATGTTTGTGAGAAAGAAAAGCACTCGAGGAAGCGGCTTATCGAGGTGATCGTGATGGACGAGGAAATAGATATGGCCGAAGCACTTGGCTTGTGTGCCGTGGCGACTAAGAGAGCAAGGAAGGAACGAACTGTTGATTAACAAAGGAGCAGTTCAGGCCTTAATGAGTCTCAGTTAGTTCGTCCCGTTTTTATACTAGACGCCTTTGACGTCTGAGACGTTAAATTCGTCTGTTAAGTGCGTTTAAACGACGTACTTAAATGAAGACGTTAAAGTCGTCAGACGTTAAATACTTCTGTCTTATTTACTGTTTTTATACTAGACGTTAAAGTCGTCTCGAGACGACTTTAAAAACGTCTCAGACGACTTTAACGTCTCTAGCATAAAAACGGCCAATAGGCCCCAAACCATTTCAAGTAAGAAATGTTCTTTGTAGTGTTGCTTCCTGGCTTTTGATGACGCTTTGGATGATTTTAGCCTCTGTTTATTTTAGCTTTAATCACTCGATCTCTGCTTCCAGTCAGACCTTTTGAAGCCTGTTCCAGGCGTTCAGATAGTAAACGGGGGACGATAGCAACGGCAGAGCGAGACGAAAATAAAGCACCGAAAAATGGAGTGGGGCTTGCCGCCCACAGTTTTCGCCGCTTTATTTTCGCCTCGCTCTGCCGGTTTTTTTTTTTTTTTTTTTTTTTTTTTTTTTTTTTTGCGGCTTGTTTACTATCTGAACGCCCTGAACAGGCTAGATCTTTTCACGAGAACCAGGAAATCCAGCATGGCAGACAGATGGTGATCATAACGTATTATTCATATTATTTCATCTGCTCCTGTTGTTGACATTAATGGGAATATTTGTAGATACCGTATCTATTCTCTAATTCTTGGGTATCTAAGAAATTGAGGGGAGGGGGAGTTTTGACAGGATCATAATCTTCTTTCAAAGTAATGATGACGCATGAATTAGTCTGTATGAATGATGCATCATTTCTAGAGTACACGGCCAAACGGCAAAACCTGCGCTGTTATGTTCATAGTAATGATCATGGACATGCGCCTGGTCGCAGTCGCGTTTGCAGATGCGGACGTTGGAAACGGGTTCTTACGCCATGTATTGCTTGCGCTCTGTACTCACTTGTCTGGCAGTTGACTCCTTTATAACCCGAAATACATGAACAGTGTTTTTTTTGTGAACTCCAAGTTTTGCTTTGTCGACAAACAAACCTTGGATTGGCAACCTGGAATGGAAATACACAAAATCGATTAGAGGTCATTAGAGTTGCGACCTCACTAGTGACCCACAGAAGTCCACAAGAACAACATTTTGAATTATAAAAACTCTTTATTGGACCTAATATTGCAATAAAAGGTTTTAGTTTTCGCTACTAGTTAATTGGTCCTTGCGTTTTATTACTTGGATCGACTATGGGGACTATTAAAGCATTTATTGTCTCCCATGTTAATCAAGCGTTTCCGTAATCATCTGAAATGCATTTAAAACACACAAATTTGTGAATGCTTTGGATCTACTTGAAATTTCTGGCTTGTAAGGTGGCTAACTCCGTCTCCCTTCAATTTCCAACATTCCCTTTCTTTGATGTATCATTACTACTAATCTTTATAGGTTGATTCCGTTTTATAATGGAATCAAACACATACCCAATTATTGATTCACAAGTTATAAAAGTTATTTTTTGACATAATACGTCACCATAACCTGCCAGAAACACTCCCAAACTATTTAGCTTAATTAAAGTGATAGCAACAAAAAACAAACAGCTCTGTGACCCCCTTTTTGGGGGTGTAATAATCTGCATGTTAATTAAGATACACAATTTTGGAAAGTTTAAAAATGTGGGAAGGATTCACAGCCGAAATTTAATATGGTTCTGAATCCTTTCCCAAAAGTGTTCTCAAAGTTTGTACAACATTGGGTCTCGACGCGCTAAGCACTGTCTAATTGCAAGAATCAAAACTAAAAGGGTCACGGAGCTCATTTTTGCTAAAATTAGGGGTGTTTCAACAGGTTACACCATTGCCATGGCAACCTATTATGTCGACCCTATTGTCGTTGTTTGTTGACTGAGTATTGAACATGTAAACTCGTAAAAGTATCTTATCGCTTTATCAAAGTAGAAATGATATGGAAGTGTGATTTCCCTTCTTCCGCCCTGTTTTATCTTTCATTCGCCGCTTTTACGTGCTCATGTGTTTTGAAAGAGGCCTTCCAAGGGGTGGTCTGGTGTCGCTTTGTCGCTTGTTTACGACTCTGTCTGTCGCTTGTTTCGTTAGGGACAAATGTCGCTGTCGCAAAGAAAACAAAATGAAATGGAAAGTGAATTGTCTCTGTTGCAAACTGTTGCGCTTTTCTCCCAATTTCTGCCAATTTCAGTTGTGGGTGTTTTGGGAAAAGAATGTCGTCTGTTTTCGGAACCATGTCGCTTGTCGCTTCTATCTCTTGGAAGGCCTCTTAAATAGGCACAGAAATCCACTGATCATACCTATAAGTAGAAGAAGAGGAAGAAAAGTAAACAGCCTTGCTAGGAACAGTAAGGATTCTGAGAAAGGTTCTAGAAAACTAAACAAGAAGGAATGACCCAAAGGACCTTTGGCCATTGGCTATGGCTTGCTTCTTTGGTTTAAATGCGGCATAACATCTGCTAGAGCGTAAGCATCATGAGAAGATGATGATGATGACTAATAATAATATAATAATAATGATAACAATAATAATAATAACAATAATAATTTTATTTCTATAACGCGCGTCTATATCATTAGTTGGTCTACTTACCTGTGAAAGCTCCAAGTAAATCCATCCTTTACTTTCCATGTAGTTTTCCGGTTTGGACGTCCTTGTTTCACCATTCAGCTTACACGCCTGTTTGGAGATCAAACAGTTGTACGATCGGCACCTTTTATTTCGCAAACATCGTAATCCGCATTCCAGTTCGCTTCCCGCACAAGTAGCGATCACATGACCCAAGAGAGAGTAGCCTAGGAAGGTAAACAATAAGGGTAAATTGTTTCGTGTACCAACTTTGAATGTCAGATTGCATCCCGCGAAGGACTACATATTACATCTGTGTTTGCAACGTTACTCGATTTAAGCAATTGCAAAAAGAATCGACCTCAGCCTTGAACGCAATTCAGCGAAAAGATGTGCGATACCAGTATACTCCTCTGCAAAACTGAGATTAACAAGTCAATTGGGAGGTGTTTATTTTGTGGGTTGATAGCAAACCCATACAAGTCAATACAGTTAAGTGAAAGTATGAAATTATGATAAGCTGAACAAGAGATGACAGTCTTGGAAGATTCCATCCCAGTTATGTATGTAAGTACCCTGGGTGTCAGAGGTTTCTTTCGCGAGGAGCGGTGAGCCAGCTAAAGGGTGAGACGCGAAAAATAAGAGGGTTTTTACTTCCTCGTCAATGCGGCTCGGTTTCGCGGCTTCGCATAAAACAACAAAACCTTCTAGGAATGTAAGCAATTGCATAAATTAAAGAAGGATTTTAAAGAAAGGGGACTGAGCTAGGGATCAGTCTATTGGGTGATTAATAATTAACAGTCCGAATTTAATGTGATTAAGAACTTTCAAGAACCAACCTTTCTAACCATCATACAGTGAATAGGAACCGGCAGATGATTGCGAGTGTTAACAAAGTTACACTGCTCTAACGCACGCCAAATGAAACGCAATGAAAACGCTTCACAATAGGATATTGCACTGTATGAAATAAGGTATAAGATGTATTAACGTACATTTAATGTATACAAAGAGATGTAAGGGGTTATAGCTGAGGCAACTCAAGGCGCAAGTCACGTTAGATGAAGACTTTGTTAAAAACCCTCTGCAGTGCAACTAGTTATTCATCACGAAAAGAGGATCTATAGATGTAGCATGTTAATAATAATTCTTTATCAACCATATGAAAGTTCTTCCTCCAAACGGCTTTGTCCATAAAGTGGGTGAAAGTTCCCTGGGCAATTTG
Organism: Pachyseris speciosa; assembly: GCA_016490735.1. NCBI lineage: Eukaryota > Metazoa > Cnidaria > Anthozoa > Scleractinia > Pachyseridae > Pachyseris > Pachyseris speciosa. Next base: position 305,170 of record JAEMWC010000597.1, read on the forward strand.
GAAGTCCTTGCATTTGCTTTATAAGTGTTTCCTTCATCGTAGCATTTAAGGTTTACTGATGAAGTAAAAATATTAAGACTAAAGCTGTCGATGATGCCATTATCATCATTTGTCAAGGCAAAGTGTATTGAGTTTATTCTACGAAATTAAAAAAACCGTCACTTTGCCTTGATAATGATGATAGCAAACGTCGCGCCGGACAGCTTTGATCTTATTTTTCTTTTAATCCCAAATATCCTATGAGCATCCTCATTAACATTTTAATATTGTGTCACACTTCTATCCTCTGAAATCTAGTAGAGTGCCATTGAAACGTTTTGTGGAGGAAAGTCTACGATTCAACAGCTGCGACCATTAACGAAAGGTATAGCCATAAGGTACGAAGATAATTGTCACAGGGCAGAATTTCTAAGTTCCTTAGTTTCTTTAAGGCCCTGTCAAACGAGGATACACTGTTGCGGACACATTGTTGCTCATGACGTTTATTGGGTAAGCAAACGAGCGGGACACAAAATAAATATTGTTTCCATGCTGCGCAAATTGGGAAGCATTTGTTAATAATCACTTTTTCAAACTTATTTAGCCGAGCAAGATGCTCTACTAATTGGGGAGATTAAATCAAATCAACTTTAAATAAATCAACTCTAAAAGAACCTCTCGGAGCAGAGTAGAGAACCAACAAACTCAGCCCACTTATGACGCCGAGTCCGGGAATCGAACCCGGGACACATTGGTGGAAGGCGAGCGCTCTCACCACTACGCCAACCCCTCTCCCCTGTTCTGAAAACTCAGAAACAGTTTTTGTGTCTCGGACACAAATTTTGTGTCAACAAATGTTGCACCGCTTTTCGTGTCGACATGAAAAACACTCCGGCAAAGTATGAATAGAAACGGCCCAGACTTGAAACAAGTCGTTCTCACGGGCTAACAAATGGCACCGAAGCGTTGGAGGAAGAGGGCGTGGGGCTAATTCTTCCATTCTTCTGCAGTCACTCTTGGGGTAATAAAGTTGTCCCACCATTCATTACATCTCCCAGGCCTGAGCCAAAATAATCTTGCACGAGAAAACTTCCTTCAGTTAGTTCTCTTTCTTAATTCCTTAAGCATCAGCAAAAGTTGAAGTCATTTGTTACCGCCGTCTTTTCCGGTGATACAAAGCAGTAAATTCATGATACAGATCTAGAGCTATAAATTGACTACAGCGTTCGAGATAGCAGAAATCAACAACAATGGCAACAGTGGCAAGGCCGCCATCTTGAAGAATCCAATCCTCCAACCGAGTTATTGACTCCCGCTACGTCCAGAGCCTGTTCACACGATGCCAAAGAGTGGTACGAAAACCTATCCGATACGTGACGATTTAACTTTCAAGATCGAAGCGGCGCAGCGTACGTCGCTCCGTTGTAAAAACCGCCCCGTGATCAGCGTTCCCTTTGTAAACAGAAACCCTATCCGATATGATTTTTGTGCCAACGCACGAGCTATCCGGTATAGTGTAGACAGCCTTACAGATTGCAATTTCTCAATAAGGGAGGTTCAAAATTAAGTTTGCTTGAAGGCAGTCGTAAAAAGTCAAGTTCATGTGCACAGTGAGCTCGTTTGTTCTGTCGTGAATTGTAATACCTGTCGTGAATTGTAATAACAGTTTTCGTGAATTGTAATACCTGTCGTGAATTGTAATAACAGTTGTCGTGAATTGTAATAACGCACCTATCGTGGATTGTAATAACCTGTTGTCGAAATTTGTAATAATTCGAGCTGTCGTAAATTGTAATACCACGTTGTCGTGATTTGTAATAAGTCTTAAGAACAAACAATGACAAAAGAAAATAACAATTAACTAGCAATTAACAATTAACAATTAACTTAGCTGGATTTATCCACGAAACTCGTGTTTGAATCTCGTGATGTAAAATTACTTCTCTGCTGGCCAACACAACAAGGGCTATTCAATCAGTAATATTCCCTCCGGCTTTTGTCAAGTCCGCAGTAGTAAAGCCGGTACATGTCAGTCGGTGCGAGAACACAGTTTGAAGGAAGTCCTCAAGGAACTGTTATTTACAACCGAGTGTCAAGTATGTACCTGACTCTCATACGTTGAGACAACACGCTTGCAGAGAAAAAGAATGAGACTTCCTTGTCCAAATGTATTTATTTACCACTCAAGATCTCTTTCGTATTTTTAAAATACTTCGTTATGAAAAAGCGTATTTTTGTCGTATTATAGAAAAGTCAGGCAGCTGAAATACGGTCAGTGGAATAATTTTGCCCAACCAAGGGTGCCTCCACAACGAAGACCGAAGGCCCCAAAAGCGAAGACCCTTATTTCTTTCTGTCGTAGCATCCTGAAAAGTCACAAAACGTCGTAAAACATATCTCATACGCTAATAAAATAATCAGGGTCGTCGTTTTATAGTTTACCTCCACCAAAACTATGCATGAGGGATTGTCTTCATTAGTTAAGCTATAAAGGTTTAACCAATGAGAGTGAGCGTTTCCAAAGACTTAAAACAAACAAACGTAAACACGAGATACTCCACACTTTTTACAGTGGTATCAAGATGGCTTGTAAATGGAAATGTTCCGTGCTTTTTGTAATATTCTTCGCTTGCTTTCTTTGTTGCAATACGGCGAAGCCTAGAGATAGAGATCCACGAGAAGTGTGTATTCATTCTATCAGCCAGTTACTAGTCGGGGGTGATAACCACTACACTACCGGAGCAACCACGCTGGCAACGTGGCCACTTTAGAAAGTGAGTAGTATCGCACGTCGGCCATTCCTCGGAACATTTTTCTTTTTCGAGACTTTTGTGTGTTTCCTGCTTCTAAATTCCCTGGACGGGAATTAGAAATATATATATGTAAATACCTTCGAAGCCATGAAAGCCGAAGAACAATATACTTATGGAACCATGCAAACACAGTTTGCCACTCAGCTTTCGACACACATCTCTATTGAAAGAATAACTTTTTTGCCCCGAGTCGGAATCGAACTGACGTTCCCCAGTTACTAGTCGGGCGTGATAACCACTATTTCAGTTCCTCGTGTGCTAGGCCAGAATATATTCTGCAAATAGATAGAAACAGCTGGAGTGACTGTCATTATTTGTGCAGATTCATAAACTTAGTTTATTGTTACACTTTTTCTTTCAATAGAGATGTGTGTCGAAAGCTGAGTGGCAAACTGTGTTTGCATGGTTCCATAAGTATATTGTTCTACGGCTTTCATGGCTTCGAAGGTATTTACATATATATATTTCTAATTCCCGTCCAGGGAATCTAGAAGCCAGGAAACACACAAACGTCTCGAAAGAAAAATGTTCCGAGGAATGGCCGACGTGCGATAGTACTCACTTTCTAAAGTGGCCACGTTGCCAGCGTGGTTGCTCCGGTAGTGTAGTGGCTATCACGCCCGACTAGTAACTGGGGAACGTCGGTTCGATTCCGACTCGGGGCAAAAAAGTTTCTCTTCCAATAGAGATGTGTGTCGAAAGCTGAGTGGCAAACTGTGTTTGCATGGTTCTATAAGTATATTGTTCTTCGGCTTTCATGGCTTCGAAGGTATTTACATTGAAAGAAAATATATATATATATATATATATATATATATATATATATATATATATATATATATATATATATATTTCTAATTCCCGTCCAGGGAATTTAGAAGCCAGGAAACACACAAATGTCTCGAAAGAACAATGTTCCAAGGAATGGCCGACGTGGGATACTACTCACTTTCTAAAGTGGCCACGTTGCCAGCGTGATTGCTCCGGTAGTGTAGTGGTGGTCACGTCCGACTAGTAACTGGGGAACGTCGGTTCGATTCCGACTCGGGGCAAAAAAGGTTTTCTTTCAATAGAGATTTGTGTCGAAAGCTGAGTGGCAAACTGTGTCATAAGTATATTGTTCTACGGCTTTCATGGCTTCGAAGGTATTTACATATATATGTTATATATTTTGTATTTCATTAAGTTATAAATTAATTAGGAGGGCTCCACTGAAAACCGCCTTGGCGATTTGGATCTCCTTATTAAAACAAATGAAAATTTAGCGAGGGATTATTCTAATGGGTGATCAATAATCAACAATCTGAAATCATTGGGTAAATTTAATTTCCTTAACAGGGGCTGATCTAGGGGAGGGGTGCAGGGGGTGCACACCCACCTGAAATGACCTGCGCCGTTTTGATATGATAAGTATTTAATTCTACCAAAAAAAACATTGTGCTTTATTGGTGTTAAAGTAAAACAATTTGCACCCCATCCTAAGAAAAATCCTGGATCTGCCCCTGATTAAGAGCTTTCACAAACTAATCCACTACACAGCGTCTATCCTACACATACTATTTTGTCGGTTCTTCGCAGAATGAGGGTATGAATGGGGAAGGGGGGGAGGGGGGGGAGGGGGGGGAGGGGCTCCGCGTGTCGGTTGTCTATTAAAATTTTCGATCTTTGTCGGTTGTCGGTAAATCTCAGTTTATGAGTAAAAATGCAAGTTGATTATTCATATTCGTTACGTAATTCGCATAGTTTAAACTGTATACAAAGTGTACAGCCTGAAATAATTCATTATTTGATTGAGAGTATAAAAGCAAGGGCCGATACAACGTAGAATGGTTTTAAGTTTTGTGTACTATATTTCGGCTGGCCAAACCAGCCTTCTTCAGGTACAATGAGAATTTACATTGGAAGGGGTGTTTATGTAGTTATATACCGGTATCGGTATATAACTACATAAACACCATTGTATCGGCCCTTGCTTTTATACTCTCTGTTGATTTTATTACGCCGATCAGATCACCAGTTTGATCCAACTATACCAGCAG